>JAYMTS010000036.1:0-17183 GCA_036898005.1 Geranium phaeum
TCTTTAATTTTTCAGCACGATGTCGTGTTAATTTGTTGATCAATAAAATTCGTTTTTCCCTAAAAAAAAACATTTAGGCTATTTGTAAGTAACACAATACCTTGTCACGAAAATATTATATTATACAACACATTTTGTAATTTTCCTAAATAATATAGATGGAAGACTCATGGTAAAAGGAGTGAGGACAACCTCAGAGTAACACCACCAAAAATAATTAAAAAAGGAAACTAACAGCAACAGAGGATTGTGTGAAGATTCATAAACCTTCCTTTTCGGTATGTCGCTCATCTTTTTCCAATTCCACATTTTACACAACAAAACAAGCAAAAGCAAAAGCAAAGCTCCTACCTTCCTTCAACCTCTGATTTTCAGAAACCCTAACACCTCTCACATGTTTCTGTAATTCACTCTCTTCACCTCACTCCGATCTCCAATCAGCTCTCCATTTCAAGGTTTCGAATTGTCCCACTTACACCATGAACGACCTTCTAACGGTGACCATTCCTGCTCTTTTACCTCTTTTCTTGTTGTTTATTGTTGTTGTTAATGTAATGTAGCTTGTTGTTTCTGTGTTTTTTTTGTATTGTTCTGTTTTTGTCCTGATTTTGATAGCTTCTTGGGTTTTTTTTTTAATTGGGTTTCGGTTGATATGCGTTTTTGTCAGCTCAAACTCAATGTATTTGAGCTATTGGCTTTGTGGAGATTACAATTAGTTTTGAGTTAAGTTTGTGTCATCAATGGTGGATGATTGAATGAAGCTGAAAGCACCATAAGGGTAAAGGGTTTATGTTGTGATTCGGGTTTCGATAAAAACTTGGAATGTAATGATGGCTGCTACTATCATGTGTAACTCCCCCATTCATGGAGATTAATTTCTTACCATATGTAGTTGACGTGTATAATGAAGCCATCCAAATGTAGTTGGAATTAACCATTGTATGCTAAAGTTATTAGTTTTACGTTTCAGTACATATGATATGAGTCAATTTGCTGGAGGTTTATAGATTTCATAAATTCCATATTGGTTCTTGACCTGACTCTCGCTAACAGTGAATTGAGATGTCACAAAGATCTTGAGGGAGCATCACTAACTTATGACCCATTGAAACTTCTTTCACTATGCATATTTTTGCGGACACTATACTGGCATTTAAACCCCTCAAAACATTTTCCATTTTTTGAAAATGACAGATGGAAAACCTCCTTTCCTTTTCCCTGAAAACCTTTTCTGAACAATGGGGAAGGTAACGGCTTTCATCTGATGAAGAGTAAGAAGTCATTCATTAGAAGTTTGAACGATCAGTTTTGACAAATGGGCAGTAGATGACTCTGATATGAAGAAGTTTATTGTTGGTTGTCATCTTGTCCGAGTTGCAGGAATATAAATATCCATGTGAAGCATTTAATGAGATTGATGCTATGTTAAGATATTTTCTTCAGGCCTATTTGTGTCCAAGTGATTTAGGAAAATTTCATTTCCCAAAGGTTAAAAACGATTCTTTTAGTTGTTCTAGTGGTACACAAATGAAGTGGAGCCTTTAGAATGCAACATGAACATGTGCATTGTGTATTTTTAGTAGTTCACACAATCATATACAAACAAAATAAAGTTTGGCAGTGCCTGTTGTTTCTGTTGAGTAAATTTGTCTATGAAGAAAATGTTTAATGTCGTAGTTTGTCATGTCCTTTTGTAATATAGGCCATTTCATTTAGTTTAACTCCTGATAGTTTTAGATCGGCTTTCATCATCTAATATTTCGAATGACCATGGATGTATGCATTTAAGTGTTATACTCTAGTCTTTGTTGTGTTGTACATATTAACATGATGATTTCTTGCAGGATTCGTTCGATATATCTCGAGGGCAAGAATCTGGAAGTAGAGATATTGAGTTGGGAGCACAAAATTCAGGCGAAATAGGATTGGAAATTTTCTTTAAAAAGGTGGATTAGCCTATTATTTGTCCCAAGCTAATCATATGATGTTTGAATCTTTTCCCGTCTGTTTTCGAGTTGAAATAATATTTCTTTCTACGTGATTTGTTTGTATTTGTTATCCAGGTTAATGAGATTGAGAAACAAAATGAAAAGCTAAATGGCTTACTACGTAAGCTGCAGGTATAATCTATCTTGTCCTATTTTGTACATCGTCAGTCTTCTTTAGGTTATTCTCTTAGTTGTCGGTCTGCCAGCAATTTGGGGTGTCATGACGAAATTAGTTGTTGATTTTGGAGGCCTTAAGGTTTGAACTTGTGATCGCAAGATACAAAGCCATGATACCCTATTATAGGACAAACTCAACTAAGAGTTTAAGCTGATAGTTGGGGACCAATTATAGCTTCATACTCTATCCGTGATTTTGATTTGCATACATTTGATTTCACTCTTGCTAGTTTTTCTCGGTTAGCATATAACTTAGTATAGACATGTTCATTGCAATTGAATTGATATTATTAGTTAGAAGATGACGATACTTTAGGAGGACAAACATGTGGAGTTAAAGGACAATGTTGGGTGATATTGTCACCTTTGGTAAACTCAATGTATGGGGGTTACATAAGGCAGTGTTGCTATGTTTTGAGGATATTTCTCTGAGAACAAAGTTTAAAGATCCAGAAAGCAACACAGCTTATCAAATTTAACTGCACGGATGATTTGCGAGAGTTTCATTAAAGGACTAATGTCATTTTTTGAGCTAACTATATTACTGAAATCAATATATGTGACTATGTAGGATGCACATGAGGAGTCAAAGGCCGTTACTAAGGCTCCTACCATGAAAGGTAATCTTTTAACTTGCTGTATCCTTGAAGGTTAATTTCATCCTCAGATGCATGCTTATTGACTACCTCTTTGCTTGTTTTATTTCCCTTTTCTGTAATTTATGAATGAATCAGATTCATGCTGAATGAAATGAGCATGAAGAGTCAAAGGCTGTTCAAACAGTATTGTTTATGCATTTGTGATGGTATATATTATAAGGATTCTTGACATGTCCAGCTATTATACAAACTTTTGTGCTCATATATCAAGCCCTTAGATATCAATCTTCCTGTAACATGCATTACAAATAGGGCAATGTTTCATTTAAAGCTGAATCTCTGTAGTAACATCATTTCATTTTCATATCATGGGACGTTGATCCATGCTGGATCTTGCTAATACTGAAATGCACTTGGCAGTATTAAGATGTCTCTGAGGGCATATGAATCCTTTTATTTTTCTCCACCAAACAGAAGGAAAAGAACAAAACTACGATGAGCATATACAATTAAGTCTAAGAACAATATTCTTTTGGTGTATATCTTTAGCGACTACATAAAAGTTGCTGTATGAAAAACAGTCATTGAAATAGGAAATTACAGATAGCAAATGAATTCATGCAGTTACTATGGGACATATGATAGTTGCTTCCTAGAATCCATGGATACAGGTTAATGTGCATATACAAGTCTATGTATTCACAATCTCATTCGAACCGAGATATGCTATTTTAGATGCATTATTGCATTCAAGTTTAACGCTTTGCATGATCCGTAATATATTTTTTTTCACTGAAGTATCCTTATTTCTGTCTACTATTATCATTTTATTAATTCAGTAGCCATGACTGTCTTGTCGTCTGCAGCAATTAAGAAGCGGATGGACAAAGATGTAGATGAAGTTGGAAAAATTGCCCGTTTCATGAAGTCAAAAATAGAAGAGCTGGACAGAGAAGTACGATCATTTGCTACTTTTATGTGCAGAACTTGCTATTCTTGGATTTCACTTCTACTAAATTTCTTTTAATGTGTAGAATTTAGAAAATCAGCAGAAGCCTGGTTGCGGGAAAGGATCTGGTGTAGATCGGTCAAGAACATCAACAACAGTGTAACTTATCCTCCAACTTACTTTTCATTTGTTTACCTCTTTTACCACCATCCTGTGAAATTTTGCTGGTCGTCTTATTTGCTTTTCCGATGTTGGAAACTGGATATCTTAATGGAGCTATTGCTCGTATTTTACAATAATTTGAGGGTTTAAACGAGTCTCGTGATGTCTAAATGTCATAAAAGTTATAATTTCTAGGTGATTGTTTGCCTACAATTTTATTAACTCAAAACTGAATCTGACATGTTTACTGTGTTGAATTGCAGTGTCTTGAAAAAGAAGTTGAAAGATAAGATGGCTGAATTTCAGGTAGGTAAAAAAAACTGCATATATGTCATGGAGTGTTCTATCTTTCCCCATTTGGTTTCTCCCTCAGTGTTGTTTTGTTGAATATATTTGCAGACTCTAAGGGAAAACATTCATCAAGAATATCGGGATGTGATTGAGAGGCGTGTATATACTGGTTTGAATCTCTACATAATTCATTATCTCAATAATTTCCATGATTTGGTGCAACCATCCATAGTGTTAACGCCGGTTGTCCTGTTTGTTTTCTATGACAATTAGTAACTGGCACCCGAGCTGATGAAGAGGTAAAATTTGTTGGGCCCTTTACATTCTCCAAGTAGAATATGGGATGTATGTTAGTTTGTCTTCTAATCATTCAACAATTTTCAGACTATTGACAGATTGATTGAAACGGGTGACAGCGAACAGATTTTCCAGAAAGCAATTCAGGAACAAGGGCGAGGCCAGGTTTGTGTTATCTTTCTTCCTGCCACCATCCTTTAGTTGCCAATTGAAATGATTAAAAGTGTCTGCATTGTCATATACATGGATGCATATCTGTGTTCGCAGGTAATGGACACCTTGGCTGAAATTCAAGAGCGCCATGATGCAGTTAGAGATGTGGAAAGGAAGCTCCTCGACTTACAACAGGTATTTAGTTTGATCATGAGCCTAGCTAGTTGTTCAACTAACATAATTTGACCAAGTCCAGGGGATGTGCTTACACCCAAAGAAAGATAATAAGTAATATCTTAAAACAGGATCTCCATTGTGTAGAATATAAAAGGTTTGTAATTTAATGAGGGGCTTAGTACATATGAGCTATGTGCCAAATGTTATCCAACACATCAACTTGGGATTCATTCTGGCAATTACATGCTCAAAAGGATGGGTTCTCTTACATGTGCTAATCAATGTAAAGACAGTTTATGGTAGTAGATAATTGGTTTGCATTGATCTGTCATCCTAAATTCGATTTTAGAATAGTTTAATGACTGGGGCAGAAACAGATATTGGTGAAAATAAAAGATTGACTTGGAAGTTACGTCCTTTATTTCACATTCACACTTCATACACTGACACGATCCTTGTGTTTCGGTAGAAAATATTGGTTATTGTTTTAGGTAATGTGTATAGTGAAATTGTATCATTGATCACAATGCAGATATTTATGGATATGGCAGTCTTGGTGGATGCTCAAGGGGAGATGCTTGACAATATTGAGTCCCATGTAATCCTTGAACACCAGAACTCTTGTGATTGAATCGATGCTATTCTCGCAAGAGTTGGCATGCACAGTACTTCTTCATTGCGAAACATGATATATCGATGTCTGTTTCTGTTTCCTTTTGGCAGGTCTCAACAGCCGTAGATCACGTGCAGTCAGGAAACACTGCCCTGCAGAAGGCCAAGAAGCTGCAGAAAAATTCCAGAAAATGGATCTGCATAGCTATCCTTATTCTTCTAATTATCGTTGTAATCATCGTTGTGGCTGTCCTCAAACCATGGAAGACCGGCAATGGTGCTTAGCTGCTCTGTCTACATCTCCGGTGTATAATTCAGTACATGACTTGTCATTGATATCCTTTTTCCGTTACCTCTTCCAACCATCAATTTGTGTTAATAATTTGTTCCAAGTTTTGAACCAGTCTTGGATAAAAACAGTTCAGCAGAGCATGTTTCTTATATAAGGAAAAGAGATTTTCATTTTTTTACTGTAAGATGGTTAAAACCTGATTTCTTATGTCTTAATGATTTTCTATTTCAATTCATATTTCTAGTCAAAGAAAGTCCCGCGACCTCTCCTGTCTAAAGTAGAGCTGATAATTTGCATCTCAACCTTATAATTTGCTTCTTTGAACAAATGTAAGAGGAAATTGTTAAATATCTAAAATATGATATATTTAATTCACAGTTTCAAAGTAAGTAGAATAGCATTCCATTCAAAATCTAAAATATGATACATTTAATTCACAGTTTCAAAGTATAAGGTTGTAAATTAACTATACCAAAGGTAATTCAATTGGGCATAACTGGCAATTAATATGTAAAAATGTATAATCAACAAAAAGCATTGAATTTTGCTTTCTTGGCAAGCTTGGCGTTTGGACAATAATAAAACCATCAAGTCTGCAAGAATACAATAATTATGAGTTTCTAGTTACAGCCAAGTAATCTTTCCCACTATACTCTCCAATTCAAATATATTCATTTACTTCTATTTCCTTTTGCTGTAAACCCCACTATTATCATCTTCCTTTCTCTATATTTCACAAATCTAATAACAAAAAATAATAATTTTGAATACTTATTTTGAAAGAACAAGTAAAAGAAATAAAACAAATTCAACCCTCTTACCCCAAAAAATTAAATTCCTGAGAACTGAGAAAGCCATGTACTGAAGACAACAACTAGAATGTTGTATCATCTTGATATACACCCTTAATCATTGGGATCCGTAGCCTCATCCTGGTCTGAGGGTCGTGATTCATTGACTCGGCCACCGCTGTCATTAGATGCTTGCTCAACTTGTCGAGGTTTATATTCTGAAGTATCGTTTTCTTCATTCTTGTCCATTTCTGCTTCACCTGACTCCATAGGAACAACTTGCTGTTGGTGACTGTTTTGCATCCACATCGGGCACTCATCTTCACCCCCATACAAAAACTGGCCATCATCATCTTTCACTGGATCTGGAATCTTGGCAGACGATATTCTACATGAACATTCGGGGAGTGGATGTGAAAGGAATGATGTAGGTTTTGACAAAAGGGATTGTCGGATAAGGCCTTCTTCACCTAAAGTTTTGTTAAGATGTTCTTGCACTATAAGTGTCCAAAAATCATTTTAAACAAATTGATAAATTAATAACAAGTAATATATGTGAATAAAATTCTTAGGAAAGGCAGAGTAAGAAGAACAACAATTCTTTTTCCGAGTTGATGTTTATTAATTCAAAACATTTACCTACCAAGTGACTAAAACATGCAGTTGATGATTGTTAAAAGTACAAAGTCCCAAGTCAAATAAAAAATAAAGGAAAAGAGACACATTTGTCAACAACAAATGGTTAGTACTTTCCATCTCATTCCTTCTGACAAGTTTAACTATTCTTTAAAAAACAAATAAGCAATTCAGGTTTAGGACAGAATTTAAACAAATATATCACAAAAAGGTTATCATCGAGGTTATGATCTTTCTCCTGAGGTCCAATGCTATTAGATACCCTATAGATTATATTGAAGGGAATGGTAATCACCTGTTTTTGAAGTGTAGATTTTAATTTGTTTTATTCTTTTGTTCAGCCAAGTATAGATTAGGAACCGTGGCTGATCAAAAAAAAAGATTAGGAACCATGCACTCCAATTCTCTCACACTAGTCAATTTTCATTTGGTCCAAAGGAAAAGGGAATGAGAATTATATTCATAAATGACTCATTCCCGTAAGCACGAGACTGCAGTGCGTGTATGTAGAGACAAAAGGGGGATAACATTCTCATTTGGTCATTTCCACTACCCTCAAAATAAAAACCAAAAGGCCAAAACTAAATGAGTTGTATGCCCCCATGAGGTGTTGAAATGTCCTTAACCAATTCTCAAAGTTGATTAATTTAGTCTAATGCACAACTTACCTGTCTGGTCGATATGTTCGGAAAGACGCGCGCTCGTATAACCTTTGGCCCATGACTAAGCTTGAAAAATCTGGCCTACCACTGCCATCATTGTTAAATCCTGGGAAGAAAGCATCGGCTTCCACAGAGACAATGTAATCAAGAGCATCCCACAGTAACCTGTGTGCTTTCATCCGTAAATTCATTGGTGAAGGAGCTGGTTCTGTCTCCCTTTCAGTGATCCAACCATACCACCCTTCTTTTTCATGCCTGTAAATGGGTCTACCTGGAGGTGGAGGAAGAGGACGGGGACGAGGACCAGCCTTCTTCCATTCCTCTGCAAGTTGTTGCTCACTTTTTGCAGGTGGGAATTGAAAAGAATCTGGAGGAAGAGGTGTTTCTGGTCCAACCAAGTCAGATAACTCTTGCTTGCTGCACAATGAAGTCTGATCCACCAAGTTGGCAAACATGGCACGCAAAGGTATCAAAACCCGTTGCCCACCAAAAATTTCAGAACCAGATAGGTATATAATTGTTTTGGGAGGATAACCCATTGCTCGAAGGAGAACTCCAACCTGCAAAATTTTAATCAATAATTGAGAAACCTTCGAAACCATACCAATGACATTTAAAGCAATTTCAGTAACCCTGAAAGCCATATTTTACTTGAGAAAAACACCGGAAAAAAACAGAGACAAGCAAGTACTACTATGCATATCTCCCTTCCTACCCATAGAAGGTACACTTGATTGGAAGCAAAACATTACACACACAAGACAATTATTCACAGTGAACAGTACTTCAAAATTTACTCCAGAAAAGTAACTGTGTAGAATGAACACACTCACTAAATGGGAGGCATAGAATTCCACAATCTAAATGCTATCCTATATATCAATGGCGTCTGCAATATAAACTAAAAGTGCCATGAAGTAGCTTACAAGAGAATAATCTGTAAATGGAAGTTTAAAATTTAGCATACCTCTTCAGGCATAAGGGGGCACGATCCGTTTCTCTTCAGTACATGTGAATCTACACTTAGTTTTTCATCAATAAGCTTGCTCTTGATCATTTGTGCCCTTCTGTGTTGTATGAGTTCAGTGTGGACATCCTATAAAATACAAAGCAGAAAATTGCTAACCATGAACAACTGATCAAATAAGGTTATTCATTCTTTCTTTCAAGACAATAATTAAGGCTGATTCTAAACTTGTTATTTCGCTAACCTGAAAGAGCTGATAAATAGAAAATCTTAAGGCTGATTCTAAACTTGTTATTTCGCTAACCTGAAAGAGCTCAGCACAACCATGATATGCCAAGGTGTCCCTCTGTAAACCCGGATGATAGGCCAGGAAGGGGTGGCCCCAAGCTCGTAACCTGCGATAGGAGAACAAAACTCAGATCCATCAACAGTGGGAATATGATTATTATATGCAGCTATATCATTGCTTTTCCAGCCTTCCAGAAAACTGAGCCATGATATCTACATGCTCATTTTCACTTTTAATTCCTCATAACATACAGGCCATCTTTTTTTTCCTTGACAAAAATTTGCATTTTTCTCAATTCACCTTGGCTCCTGTAGCATAAAGCATTAGCGAAAAGGCAAGTTGAGAGATTGATTACCTCTCTACCATCTGGCGTCCAAGAGTCTGAATTTCTGAGCGAAACTGGAGAGCATGGAACCCAACCCTGCACCTTAGCCTCTGGTACTCTGACATGATAGGTGGTAGGATTGACTAATAAGCAAAAAAAGATAAACATTAGACTAACAGAAATGTGCAAACTTACTTCTTTCCAATGATTAGAGCTCCAATAAATAGAATGGGAAGTGCTAGGAACTGCTACATTAGGGCATATACAGTACATGTTTCTTCTTTAAACAAGAAGGTAGTTAGAAAAACATGCATATCCTGTTCATCTAGCACTACAAGCTTCACCCACCCTAACACCAATCATTAACCACATATCTAATAACAGGTATATTTCGGCTTTTTATGTTCTAAATCATATTAAAATAGGAAAAGTAGCATTTTAAAAATAACAAGGTGATGTTTGTCCAGATCTAACTATCTTGTGGTCTTCTTGAGTAGAAAAGGCTGCATTGAACCACGGGATTGGTCCAAGCACATTTATTTCTTAATCGAACAACTGCAAACCCATTATATATCATGCACCTTTCATGAGGTATGTCAATGACACCTAAGCTGCCAAATAGTTTCCATACACCAACTACTCTACACTAAAATCACAAGGCAATATTGCTTATCTCCGTCCAAAACTTCAGAGAAAATTTTACAATATTTGAGAAACCAAAAGTGAGACGATCAACATAACAATTGAGATTTTACTAACAGCGCTAAAATTAAATTTCAACCATTATTTTTTTTGACTGAGAATATGTCACAAGCAAGAGAAAACATACTGAATGAGAATCATCAAAGTGAGTCTAATATAATATTCATTGCGGTTACGTATGCAACCTAAGCTTTTCCAAAATGAGAATTGCAATTGAGCTATAAAATTTCCTGTTCTGAATTAAATGAAACTATCTGTAGATATTTTTTTATTGATATGCATGCTTTCTCAAGCAGAAAATGTCACATAGTTGAGACTAACAAATAATGATAGCTCAAGAATCTTGTCAACAACAAAAAATGACAGTAGTGAGCTTTGGAATATTGAACTACCTGCAGGCATCCTCCCTCAGAAATAAGCAATCCTATAACCTTAGCTTTCTGCAACACTGGTAAAACTTCTTCAATATAAAAATTTGGAGCAGCTGATCTCTTGGGTCGAAAAGTGGGGAATTCTTTCATTTTCCTTGCAGCCTTCAGATTTTCAGGAAGGCTCCTCACAATGATGACATCATTTGCAAGTGATGCTATGAACTGCTCTTCATTGAATAGATATGAAAAGCTCTTGAATTTGTTACTGCTCAATTTTAGAAGTGCAAGAAGAAGCAAATAAATTCGATAAAATTGATACTGAGGTTTTCTAGAACTAGAATTGAAAGGAGATTTTGTGAAAAGGAAAGGAAAAAAGAAGAAGTGCTTAAAGTCAAATGAGATACCTGATGCCTTTTGAATGAATACTTTCTTGAATCTCGGGAAGGACTAG
The DNA here is from genome assembly GCA_036898005.1 of Geranium phaeum. Lineage (NCBI taxonomy): Eukaryota > Viridiplantae > Streptophyta > Magnoliopsida > Geraniales > Geraniaceae > Geranium > Geranium phaeum. The sequence goes on from JAYMTS010000036.1 coordinate 10,892, forward strand.
AGTAGCATTTAGAAGCCTGGATATGGTGACAAGATCACAGATCTAGAAAATTATCGAAAATGTTATGAACTCCCAAAAGAGACCATGGTAAAGATGACATTTATACATGAATCAACCATACCGTAGATTTTATCTTTGGCAGCCCACCATAAATTTTTGCATAAATAAAACCATTGTTATGTTCAGTTGGAGCTGCAAAGAGGAACAGTTTACAATGTATAGTTTAAGATTACTTATTCTTGAAATTACAAAACAGGACAACCAATGAATGGAGAATTATGCAGTTCAGTTGAAAGTTGGTTATGCTTAGAGCAATTTATAATCATGATCATCCCTACTATTTTATCAGCACAACTATATGCATCTGTAACTCTGAAACAACAGTGCCTACAAAAAACTAGTTTCAGGTAATAAAAAATGGTGCAACATCTGTTTATATATACTTCCATTTAAACGGCTTATAGAATAAAGAATAAAATAAAAACCAACAGTCAGCATTTTAGTGACATTTTCTCATAAAAGAATCTTCCTTTCAGTTTCCGAATTTCATCCGCGGATATGGTAGGAGAATAAGATGCAGAGCAAATTATAATCTTAGATCTTCCTGGTTCAACTAGTAAACTAGTTTTCCACAAACCTAAACTTTTTTTATTTGAACGCCTCCCGTTTACTAAATTTCATCATTATACATAAAAATCGTATTCAACAACCATTTGGTCCATACCCACACTCAATTCAAATTACTCAAGTTAGCATCACACGGCAGCAGTTCAGATAACATAGCTCAATACAAATTGCATTTTCCTTAATATTAAGATTCACATTAAGGCATATCATACAGTCCCTAGTATGAAAAAAAACAAATGCAGCTTGAGTAGATCATTACCGGGATAGTTGCTTCTCGGGACAGGATGTGGCTGCAAGGAATCCAAGGGCTTCACAACCCCCCACAGCCTTGTAATCCTGATATTCTGCAATACCAACAAATCAGTAACATACATAATAACAGAGATATTCATGAACAAATTGAAACTGAATCGAAGATGACCTGAGTCCCAATCAATGAAGCAAAATCATGGCTTAAGGCTGCCATTGTGCTGTACTGAACCAAACTGGCAGTGGAGGACTTGGCAAGGAAGAGATGGAGCGCCAGAGACGCCATAGACAATATGAGCACTAAGAGAGCAACCCATTTTATCCTAGATTTGAACACCATCTATTCTCGCTGAACTCAATAACATCACACTCCAATTCCAATCCTAATCCAGATTCAATCTGTGCAAAACCAATTCACTCGCCACCAAAATCAATCCAATCCAAAATTTTCCTGTTTGTTTGGGCGTCGAGAAAGTGATGAGAAACTGGGATCTGAATCGCAGGGACATGCAAAACCAGCTCAAAAGTCAAAACGAGTGATTCAAATCGGTAATATTTTTCCTCGGAAACAAAGAAGCGGGTGTGAGGGAGAAGAAAAGGATCAAATGGGCAAAAAGAATAATAAAAAGGAATTGGAGTTGTAATTGTAATTTTCTCGGGAAAAGAGCAGAAAATGAAAATTGAAAGTAGCAGTGACAAAAACAAAACCTGAGGACAGCGCAGTGTTGTTATGTTAACCATAAGATAACAGAGTATGTATCCGTACTCTCTTCCACAGGTAATAAAAACGATACCCAACTTTTATACACGAATATTAATGTTGCGACTTTACTTTTATATTATTTGGGTGGCTCAATGTGCCACGGGATTCATAAATCACATACTTTATTTCCCTATTTTCAATACTTTTGAATTTTTCACATTAATATATGTTTTTTTAAAATTACATCATTTTTCAATGTTTATAAAACACTTTCTAAAAATAATTACATTTAACTATAAGTCACAAACACATGATTATTCAATGTTTTTTTCTTACACATGATTACCCAAATAAATTTTTTATATACATGAAGATACAAAAATGGACGAAAAATTGTGTTTCTAATTTGTTTTGTCAGAATTTAAAACTTCGATAATTAGTTTGTTCATGATATCATTTAGGTATGTATTTTGAACTTTTAATGATTATGTTGTATTGTCAATCTATTTTGAACCTTTCAAGATTTGCATAAAATGCTTTCTTTTCATGGCATATAATGTGTTTCTTTTCAAGATATATACAAATAGTTTAGATAGAAAGTAACCTAGAACATTTTTTACGATTTTGAAGTAAAATAAAATGCGGTGAGTAAGGACATTATTTAGAACTATTCATCCTTGAGTGAGGTGAATAATTGTAGTTTGATAATGAAAAAGGTGAATAACTAACATGTTTTGACGTAATTCAATTTTTTCATACATTTTTTGTATCTCTGTGTAAGTAAAAATATTATTCGGGTAAACATGTGTAAGAAAAAAATATTATGTAATTATGTGTTTTTGAGAAATAATTAAAGGTAATCATCCGCAATTGCACCTATTTTCTATCATCTCGCAATGATGTTTGAATTCATGACCTCCTTAACAAAAGCATGATATAATTATTTACTATATGCTCATTTTTTTCAATTATTTGCTTTCATGTTTGGATTTGGGGTAGTATGGGAGGGTTTTTCTTGACCCGCTGGAATATGTTTCTAAATTTTTTCTGACCCAACAGGTCTCAATCATATAGACTATAGAGAGAGTATGTGTTACCCGACTCGAAATGTATTTTAAAATATTACATATAGATATATATATCAGGCATGGGACGAGGCCAATTTTCCCCGACCCAACCTGGTATGAGAATGTAGTACCTCCGGTTCGATATGGAGAACTTTCCAGTACTTTCCAATACGACCTGTATCAAATATGATTTGGAGTCTTTGGCCATTGCCTAATTCAAGTTTGGGTGTAGTTATAATTAGTGAATATGTATTAAAGTCTCATCTAATTATTAGCATAATTAATCGTCATGATTCTTAACCAACTATAATCAGATTTATAAGGTGCATTATAGACATTAAAATCAGGTGGTAGAAACAATAAAAGAATAGTACAATTCCAACAACAAATCACCACTAGACAATCAATTGATTTATGAATTTGGACCCAGCAATGTACTTGATTCAATCCTCACAGAGCTTCGACGGAGCCACAACTCGTACATGACCATGCAAAACGCATCATAATCTGAAGGTGTTACATGCCACTGGAAATGCTTCCTGACCTTCAGCACATTGCTCTGCAGTGTTAACAGTTCATCAGGGCTCACCCCTTTCAGGATTGTCTTCAGCAGTGGAATATCTAAAGTGGCAACGACCACGGAGAAGCTCTTCCAGTTCAGTATGTCTGTGAATGGAAGATCGTAGTGGTTGGCGATAATCACTGGAACACAACCGTAGTAGAGGGAGTCTGCGACTCGAGCTGTGTTTACTTCAAAACCTTTGACATGGAGGCAAAACTTTCTTCTCAGCAGCTCGTCGGCATAGGGTGTTGTGAGCCGGCCCAAGTGGGCTGCTATCTCGGAGTCATTTCTCCATTCTTGAATGAGCTTCTCGCGTACAGGTGAATTAATTGCACCCGCAAAGAAGGCAAGTTTGTTTCTGTGAGATGAACTCATATTGTAAGTTTGATTATGCCAGGGTTGTAACAGAATCAAACAAAAACCATAATCTAATCCACTAAATGGAAACAAATTAATAAGAAACCACGTTCCTATCCATAATAAATTCAAAACACGTTTCTATCTCATGATGCCACTGTTTAGGATTCTACCTGTATTTACCAAAAAATTATGAAGAACTAAAAGGTCCCCATATTTTTCCTCTAGAACATTAGGGAAATGATCATTCTGTTTACAGGCTGAGAGTAGCATCAGGAAGCAAAGTTGGAAGCTTGAAATACTTTCAACACTCAGATTAGTTATGGGATTTTAGCGACGTATTTTCTTTCTGTCTAGAAACCTAAGAGAGCATATAAGCAGATGCAGATAATTTCTCAACTAGGCGTGGAAAACAGAGCACATATTGGAGTGGACACCAGAAAGACAATATATTCAATCAGGAGTTACGTGTAGAATGTAATGCTTCAGTATGGGAAATAAGAATGTTACTATTTTCAATTATCTACTTCACACAACTACAAAATACCCCTGATATGTCATCTTATAATATTGAATCTTAATTGCAAGCATGTTAAACTCTGTCCATCTAAGTATGGTAAAACTTAAGTTCTAGTTCTCTACAGTGTGTTTTGTGCGCAATGTACAAGAGATAGCAGTTAGCACCTAAAATAAGTATGGTTACCTTTCTGTTGAAGTAAGATTAGGAGGATTTCCCTGTCTCGGCCAAATCTGTGGCAGAGACACATCTTTGTGAGCCATGTAGCCAGATAGGAAATAGCTTGAAGAACACACAACTTGAATGACATTAAATTTCACTTCTTCTACTTTCTCCATGGCTGACCGTCCAATGGAGTGGCAAGTAGCATAAAAGTGGTCAGCTCCACCAGTTCGATTCCAGTAGGGGTACTTCTGACTAATATTGACGATGTAATCTCTAACAAAATCTTGGATACCCGGAACACCTACTCTAGGGTCGTGCCGTAACCTTGCAATTGAAAAGGGCAGAAAGAAAAGATCAGCTTTAGTCGGATCCTTCGTGACAAAATGACTTTTCATAAGGACCTTCTTGAAGTAACTTTCACTTGCATAATTACCACCAGGTTCAAAATCCACAGGCAACAGCACATTAGCAAAAGGATCATCTTTCCTGTGGGGATATACATATATCCTTAAACTTTTATTCATTTCTTTATAATCCTCGAGAAAGACATCTCTGTCGTGGAAGGCCTCGTTGTTATTGATATTGTTTCCTGAACCACAAAACCTAACAAGTTACACATCACGGGTTTAACCATTTAAGTACATAAATCATGCTAATTGATCTCATTTTCAACCTCCCCATCCCACCATGCATGTACAGAATATCTTGAAATTGTTTCAACAGCTTGGCAAGTACAACTATGTGATTGTTACTTCCATTAACACATCTCATAAAAATTGCAAGAAATCATTGGCCTAAATCTACATATTACTAATTGAATATATTCAAACATTTCAACTATAAAATATAAACTGTTGGTACAATGGTAGGAACAACACATGCTGTATTGGAAAGAAATCGACACCTTTGTAGCCTGAGAAGGAAAAAAACTACAATGCATACATAGTATATCAATATTGATGTCTCTATTTCCTTATACAAGACAAATTAATAAAAATCACAAACTAATTATAAGCTAACCGAATTTACAAACTAATTATAAGCTACAACAGCTGTAAGTATCACACTATCCCTAAGAGAATACAAGCAAGTTGGAAAGCAACCATAGTTCATTAATTCTAATACGGGTCTATCCCAAAAACAGAATTCGGCGTTATTCATTCTTAATGACACTATCATAAATCCAGATTCTGCTTATGTTTTTCGGGTAAAATTGCCACACACATGTTCAGTGATACTGCACAACAACAAATGCACCTTAATGTCCTGGTCTCCATAAGAACAAGAACAAACACGACAATATCAAATACTTCATTTAAAATCGACAAAGGTACAATGAAACTTCAATAATTTAGAAATTTCCTATGCCTTGCTGTCTAACATTTTCTCACCAACCAAACAAAATTGACAATTCAAACACAGACGCCAATTTTACTTTTCCACCCTCAGTACCCACAAACCATAGCACGCCAATTTAGAAGATAAACAATACCCAAGAACACATAAAATAAAATTTTGCTCCCCAATTAAGCCTTTAAGAAAAAACATTCTGTAATGCTTGATCTAATCCAAATTCTTTCCGAAAACCAACAAAATATACCAAAAGCAAAACTATTGAAATTATTGACATACCAGTGGAATCAAATTGACTCCCACCATCAGTGACCAAATGGTCGGAATCGAAGAAGGGGGTGGAGGTTGGATCTGGTTGAAGTGAAATGGAATTGGATGGTGGTTTGAGGTGTGGATTCAAGAAGTTGGAGATGTGGAAGAGGATGAGAAGAGAGGTTGTGAGAGCCAAAGCGGTGGGGAAGAAGAAGAAGCCTCTCAAGGATTGGCGACGAGACAAGGACAGTAGCACCGAAGAAGAAGACCGCGCCATTTACGATCGTGTGTTGTGTTGCGTTGTGGGTCAAACATATACAATACAGCAGACTTCATGGTGCAGCATAAGGGTACTTCGAAACGAAGTAAAGATAAAACCCTAATTTTAGGGAGAAAACAGAATAAATCCAAGTAACTTTATTTGATAATAATGATAATGA
>JAYMTS010000037.1:0-17119 GCA_036898005.1 Geranium phaeum
TGATTCTCGCTTCGGGTGCGAGAGGTCCCGAGTTCGATTCTCGGAATGCCCCTAAATATGTATGACAATCAATCCAATTTAAGTCTATTCAGTCGTTACCAGGTATTGGTTTGGTCTGACTGACTGGCTCCTACCGATTTCTACAACACTGATTTTACACAAGGTCTACTATAAAACCCAGAATTAAGGATGAGAGAACATTTTATTTCAACACGAGAAAGCAACACTTTCAATTTCACATACATGGTTGATAAGAACACATAACATGAGGTTCTTATTTGAGCTACAAATACAATACAAACAGACAGAACACAGAAGAGGATGTTCCTCAATCCTTACTCTTCAGCGGGAGGGTCGACCCAGCGACCATGATCTTTTATCAGCTGAATCAGAGCGTTTGTTGCATGTTCCATTGCAATTCCTCGCTTCACCACCGTCTGCAATAATCATTACCCAATCACATCATTTTCCACATTTTCATTCACAGATATCACCATCTTGATATCGTTTTTTTTATCAGATTGTCTATTCCCAAGTACAAATGAAAGAGCTCTGTACCGCTTTTATTCTTCTTTTTATTCCATTTTTAATAACATTTGAAGTCATAATCATATTCTTTACTTATTTCCAAGTCAAATCTGAGTTAAGTTTAAGCACACTTGATTAAAAGGGTGCATATCCAAAATACAGGCAGCGGGAGAAGAGAAGCTACTCAGTGAACCAAAGTTGGAGTTTGCCGAAAGAGTAAATCAAAGGTGATACCTTCCCGACGTAGAGGTCAATCTTTCCAGGGGAACCCCCGACATAGCCAAAATCTGCATCAGCCATCTCCCCCGGTCCATTCACGATGCAACCCATGATTGCAATCTGACATACAAATTCAGATTCAACAAAATGATACCAATCCATATTTTATCTAAAAGATTAACGAGTGAATAAAAGGATTAAGCAGTATTACTGAAACACCAGGCAAGTGTGACGTCCTGTCTCGTATTTCCGCACTTATTTCTTGTAGGTCAAACAAAGTTCGGCCACAGGATGGACACGAGACATACTCCTGATAATCACGCATATGAATAACCAGTTTAAGACCATTGTGATCATAAAGTCCATTTCCAGATCTAGTGCAAGGAAAGCTTCATACCGTCTTTGTATTCCGCATTCTACAACCCTGGAGCAAATTGAAAGATGTGTTCCTGAGAAATTCAAAATCTTGTTCTGGGGCTTCTAGAAGGATACCATCTCCAAATCCATCCACCAAAAGGGCACCGGCGTTAGCACCTGCTCCGATAACTAAGTCATCCCTGCAAATAAGAGGATACGTTACGGTGTGAGATAGAAAACAGCTTACACTTTACATTTTGTCAACAAGCACTGTTGAATTTTGTAAGTACCTGTGAATCCCATTCGGAAACTCTATATGGTGAATAACAGGGAAGTCCAGACCATTGTTTCCGAGGTATTCAAATAACCTGCAACCAGTACAAATTCAAAATCACGAGGAATGACTAAATCAACTGTGCAACACAGTTAATAAAAGTCTAAAAGGGTGGAATAATTGAAAAATATGATGTTACGAGCCTAAAAGGGAGATGGCTTTTTATCCGATGCAAGAGAAATAGAAAAATACTAAAAACTAGTTCTTGCACCGATTATCATCACCCATTAATCTTAAATGACAATTGGTGGTAATGAAGCCAATGCAAGAGAACTAGCACGGTGTATTCTATTACCTCCTTGCTGCATGAACTCTGCTGGTTTTATCTTCAGTGAAGGGTAGATTATGAAGCAGCATTGTAGCATCAACACCTTTGAGGATTTCAAGCTCTTCATAGGTTTCGTCACCACGCACAGACACTACCAAACGTGTTCCTGAAAAATATGTGTTTCTTTGTATGAGCAATAAAATTAAGCAGAACCTTTTCGTTCGATCAAGGAAGCTCTACGTATCCAGACCGATGGTAAAAGAATTTATATAATTAAAATCATGTTCCAAGAACATAAAAACCATCATTACCTTCTGGCAAAAGCTTGTGAGCACCCGTGCTCAACTCCTTGAGATTTACCAGAACCATTGCATTGGGCAGTGGCTTTGTTAGCTGCTCTGAAAGAGGTGTTATAACTCCCATGCTTATGTCAATCAGCCTTTTAAGAGCCAACCGCTGGTCATGGGAAAAAAGAGAGTAATAAATCACATTCTGAATAGCTTAAAAATTCATTCTAAATGGTTGAATAATATAATAAATCAATGTTACATTGAAAGAGAGAATAAGAGGCTTATTTTCAGAAGAAAAAAAACAAATAGAAGAAGGGGTCTTACAGCATCAGCATCATCTACAGGTGGAAGCTCTCTCACTAGGATTGAGTCCACTGTTGCGAGATCCTAAGCAAACATGAATACATCAATAAGTTTATGATGGAATCCACTAGAATCTAATTGTATTTTAAACAATTGTGATCTGATGGGTAAACCTTAAATGGCATGCCAACAGCAAGCTTCGCCGCTAGTGATCTGTACAGAAGTTCCGGCTTCTGAATGCAACAAAAGATTAAAATAAGTGGTTTGTAGTACACCTTTCACCAGTACAGAAAAGAAACTAACTGGGAAAAAAACCAGGCAAGCGCAGTATGTGATACCTTCAACTGATCCGGTGAAACTGACAAAAGGACAGACCCATCGCGATGCAGGACACCTCTATAATCCACCTCCTCGCCCTATAGATTGAGGGTTTCATTCAGCACACCACAAGGGGGAAAGTAATGAGCATGTAAGTAGTTCTAATTTCTCAAGAAACTAAAAGCTAACCTCTTTTTGTACTGGCAATTGTCCAGATCTCCGTTGAAAATCAAAATAATGTCTATGTTTTTCCTCAAATGGTGCCTGATGGAAACAATGCCAAGAATATCAACGTAATAACATGATCAGAACATCAGAATCAGAGCTTTTACACAGGTTAACTGTTGATGGATATTGAAAAGTGAAAACCCTACCACTCCTTGCTTAAGCTCAGCTGCTCTTGTACCAAGATTGGCTAGCCTTCTGCAGGGGTCTATCTCCTCAAGGGGCGACTCTGTTAGAGAAACCCTGATTGTATCACCCAAACCATCCTGCATAGCCAAAGATGTTCCTCTATTTTTATATTGACCAAGATAGATCACAATCTAGCAGATACGGAATATGCACTTCATAAAATCGCTACCTGCAGAAGGGTTCCTATGCCAATAGCAGATTTCATCCTCCCATCTTCACCTTCTCCAGCTTCAGTAACCCCCAAATGTAGCGGGTAGTCCCATCCTTGAACATACATTTCGGATAAAAGGAGACGGTATGCTTGGACCATGACAACTGGATTACTTGCTTTCATCGAGAAGACAAAATTGTGGAAGTCCAACTTCCGGCATATCCTTGCAAACTCAAACGCAGATTCAACCTAAGTTGACGAATGAAAATTAGCACAACTTCACTGAATTTCGAGAAAAGAAAACAAGAGAGAAAAATATAAAAGGAAATTGAAAAAATCAAAGCTACTTTAAAACTAAGTATTCACCATTCCCCTTGGAGAATCACCATAGTAGCTCATTATGCGATCTGAAAGGCTTCCATGGTTTGTCCCAATGCGCATTGCCCTTCCATACTTCTTACATTTCTCAACAAGTGGAGTAAAAACCTGGTGTGATCAGAAAACAAAATGTTTTTTTCTTAATGATTCTCTGTGCGATTTTATGCAAGCTCCATTCTGGACAAATCCAAACTTTTACAGTGAGACAGAAAAAAAGTGATGGCATTACATCTGTGAGAATAACTCAATTTTGCATTCTTAAGAACTCTAGTAGTTAACGACAAGTATAATTGACATTAAAATTTACCATTGTCTGCTTAAGTTTGTTACAATTTTGGGCATAGAGATTGAATGTGGGTCACTGATTTTTAACAGACCGCGTGAAAGATTTTTCTTAGAATGAGACACATATCAGTTTCCTCCTTTCATCTTCCTACAAAACATGCATTGACGCCACATTTTCTACAGCTCGCGAAGATTAAATGTCAAGAAAGATAAACTAGTTTCATGAAGTCTTTGTGATTATGCAAGTGCATGTGATAATTGTGAAGGACCAAGCATGAGTTGTTTACCTGCTCAATATGCTCAAGTTCTTTCTGGTAGTCATCTTCTGTATACTCTAATGTCTCAAACTGAGCCCGCCTATCAGCTGCAATGAACCACCTTGTTGGATCCAAATAATTCTAATCAATTATCTATAGCAAGAAAATGAACATAAACAACCAAGTACCAAAATTTCCTGGGTTGACACGGATTTTGTCAAAGCATTCAGCAACCCGCAATGCAACAGAAGGAGCAAAATGAATATCTGCTATTAGAGGGATATTGTAACTGCATAAAGAGAAATTGGTGAGACACTTAATTCACGTACGAGAGATGAGATCGGAGTTCTTAATCTATGAATGCCAAATACAATAATGAAGAATAAACCTACTTTTTCTGCACAAGCGTATTTTTTATTTCAAAACAAGCGTCTGCTTCCCTCTTCCCTTGAACTGTTATCCGAACAAGATCTCCCCCCTTATCTGCTATTTTCATTACCTGCCAACATGAAATAACCAAACCAGATGAAACTTCCCTGAAAATATATCAACAAAAAGATGATAGTGCTTCTACTAACCCCCACTTGTTTAAAATTGTCAACATGTGAAACAACCTGGTTTTAGTTCGATTCAAATCACCTGTTTACTTAGAAATACCCTCTTTTATCATCAACTATAATCTTAACAACATGAGCTGAATATAAATTAGGTAAACTGTCAACTGTCACATGTTTGTACATATAAGGAGAGCAAAGCGATCAGTTTGTTCATAATCATAGAGCTGAAGGAGAATAAAAAGTTGAGAAACCTGTTCAACTGTTCCAGCAACATCTTTGGTGTCAGTTGTCGTCATTGTTTGAAGTCTTATAGGATGCTCACTACCCATAGCCACATTTCCAACCATCACCGTCCTCGTTTTCCTCCTCACAGTTTCGTATAAGGATTCACAATACTTTTGTCTGGGAACTGCTTCCAAACAAATTACTCATCAGATATAAAAACAAATTCTCAAAAAAACGTTTGCTAAATTTTGTAAAATCAAGCTGGAACAGATTCCACATCCATGCACTGCACAATACAACGAATTATGATACATGAAATCCAGATAACTAAAAATTATACCTAAAAGAGGGCTTCCTTCAGACGATGGCCGGAGCTCGGCAGTATCCGAACCAGTACTTGAATTCTTGATCACGCACACCCTTGTTCTCCTAGACTTGTCTCTCTTCAGATCAGAAACTCTCACAAAATCCACACTCTTCGCAAACCCTAAGCCAGTGTCCCTGGTCTTCAAAGCCCCAATTGAAGCCGGAACAGCTCCTGTTGTCGCCATTTCCAGAACTTCCCGTCTTCAACCTACACTAATGCACAATCAAATTAAACAAATCAGCAAAAACAAAATCTCAATCACACTAATTCTCAAACAAAACAACAGAAAATCAACTCCTTCAAGCTACTGAATCACTGAAGTTGACTTCCACCACCACTACTCCAAACGACAAAAAAAATTCTGAAAAACCGCAAAATCATAAATCTCTCTTTCTCAGCTTTCTCAGCGACCAAACAGTCCACCGCCTCACTCTCTCATCAAACGAGTAACAGCAATTCATCAACAAAACCATAAAAAAATTTAAAAAAACTCACCAGCAACGATCAGCTACACCTATCAGCAATTTCCAAAACTAATCCGAAACAGATTCAAGCAATTTACAGAAGAGAAAACAAAATAAACGTCACAGAAACAAAATCGGCACCAATCTCAAACGACAAGAAAATTTTCAAAAATCCGCAAAATCATAAATCTCTCTTCCTCAGCTTTCTCGGCAACCAGAAACTCCACCGCCTCACTCCCTCATCAAACGAGTAACACCAATTCGTCAACAAAACCACAAAAAAACTCACCAGCAACGATCAGCTACACGCCTACACCTATCAGCAATTCCTAACACTTATCCGAACCAGATTCAAGCAATTTCCAGAACACAAAACAAAAAAAACGTCACAGAAACAAAAATCGGTACCAATCTCAAAGAATCAGAGCTCAAGCTCAAGTTCAAGCAGAGCTGTATAGTTGTTACCTTTTCCTGAAGAATCTCAAGCGAAGCTCAAGAAGAGAGGTGCAATGGAAATGGCGATTCGAAATCAGGAACGATCTGGAGAAGCAATTTCTCAGGAGCTGTGCATGTGGATTTGGATTTTGTAGCGATTGTGGAGAATCTGTTTTTGAGTGCGCTCAAAATCAATCAATAAAATGACAAAAATGTTTTTCATGAGCATCTCATTTTATCTCGCGCCCGGATACGCCTAACACTGTTGTTAATGCACCAGGGAAATTGAAATTCGTATTTACGATATTGCCACTATCTACCTTCAAAATTTATTTCCTTTGTATTGACCCAATTAAGGTCCAATTTGGCAGCTTCCAATCTCATTCAATTCAATGAATATTACATTATTATTATTGTTTTGTAATAAGGTTGAGATGTATCTATGAAAAGAATTTGTGTGTATTTAATAAATGGATACTCCTTGTGTCTTATTACATGAAGTGAATTAATAATAATATAGGAAAAAGCTTCAAAAAATATATGTAGAGGAGAGTAGGGTTGGGCACGATTCCGGAACCGGTCTGAACTGGCTAGAATCGGACTGAATTGGACTAATCGGTTTTCTATTTTGGAGATCCAAAATTGGACTCAATATGTGAAAAACGGTTTGGTTCTAAATTCAGTTATCCGGTTGGGTTCCAATTCTATCCTGATTTTATCCAATTAGACCCGATTAATGAGTTATTGTGAAATTTAGGGTATGGTTCTCCGGTTTGATTTCTTGGTTATGCATAATTAGACTTAATTAATGTGATATTCGTACATTGTTCAATTTATGGGGAAAATTATACATGATTAAATATGTTTTTAGACAAAAAAAATTGAAAATGTAAATTATACAAATTAAAACTTCATTAATCGGTTTGGTTTTGAACCAATTATTTAGCGATTCTACACTCTAAGAATCGGATCCGAAACGAGTTAATTCAGTTCGTAATTTTCAGACTCAAATCCAATCTAATACTCATGATTTTTGATTTTTTAGTTTCGGTCCAGTTCAAATCCGGTTTTGGGTAAAATGTGGCCACCCCTGTAGGAAAGTAAACAAATAGGCAAATACATTGATGAAAAATAGTCAAATGCATATCAAATTTAATTATTTATAAAATTGATATTTTATTATAGTTTATGTCCCTGCTATTTAAATTAGTATGACTAAATTGTAAACGATGGTACATATGCAAAGTTGACTAATAGACGAAAGTAATAACAAATGAAATACTACTTTTATCACCCTTTTGATAAAAATTCAATGACCAACACTCATATATAGATCGACGTTCTCTATTTGAACGTGTAGAATGTGCAGTGTAAAATGATAGAACGTGATTGACTTTATAAAATCTTGAAAATGTCTGATGTAAATACTTGCTGCCACAAGTCGCGCGCTAGAATAACGCGCGTTCAAATCTTCAGCGACTCAACAGTTGTAGACCGTTCGTTTGTACTGAAATGCATCCCAAAATATAATTATTTTGAAAATGATGAAATACATTTTTTTTACGAATAAGTGACATTTTATATGATAATAATAACTTTTTTCTTTCATGGAAAATAAATCTTAACTAAGAATGATTTATTTTGTTTTTTACATAAATTTTTTTGGACACGTAACATTAAATTTATGTGAATTTTAGTTTGATTGAATCATATTTTCCACTTAAATGTTAATGTATTGTTGATGAGGTAAAAGAATGAAGGGTAAAATTGTAAGAGGAAACAGTTTGTAGGGGCTGAACTGCAAGGATAATACAAAACAGGGGCTATAAAGAAAATTGAAAAAATCATCGTTGACTGAATTTAGGAATCTTAAGCCTACCATTCGTATTTCGTAATATTCTTCTCTACTCTACGATTGTCCCCACTCTAGTAAATTATATTATCCAATCACTCATCGCCACGTGTTCATTGTTAGGTACTGCTAAAACAGGGATTTAAATTACATTTGCAGTAAATTATTTGTCTGTGGACAAACAAATATTTAATTCCTTGTTTGGCAAAGTAAAATCGTTTTATTTATTTGTGTTGATACACAAGAATTGATTTAATATAGAACAGTCCCAACCCATGTGTGTCATGTGTTGTGGATTGATATTTTGTGATTCGATTCTTTACTTAAAATGCTATTTTCTGTCAATATACAATTCATCTTGTCCCACATTATTAAAATAATATGATTTTATAAATAAAAAATGAAACAATGACTAATGAGTACAAAAAGGGTGAGTGATGAAATTGTTGCATTAGTTGCTTAAAGTACCTCTAATAAATTTGATTTAAATGTGATATAAATAAATAAAAAATGAAAATAAATCTAAGCTTCTGATTTAGTGGTAAACATTGTTTGCTCCCTGACTTCTTACTTGAATTTGAGGCTTGATACGGTATTTAAATAGTTAAATAGAAAAAGTAATGTAATATTAAAAAAATAGTCAACAAAAAGATGTTTAATTATTCTTCTAAAAAAAAGATGTTTAATTAATATATAGAAATGCAATATTTTTTACATTAAAAATAGCAACAAGTACCAAAGCAATTTGTTTCTTGCTGAAGTTAAGATTAAGCAATTAAAATGCAAGACATAAAATTTAGGGAGCAATAATAATATCATTCCCCAAAACCCATAGAGCAATTCACAATTCTCAAGAACAAACGGCACAGAAACTGAAGCTGCCGTGCATTACAAGGCAAAGCAGTCATAAATTCAATTCATCACAAACCTTGTGAAAATGACAAAAATGATATTCTTAAGTATGCATTTCTTTTTGGTTCGAATTTCACATCACAAATATTTTTCATTCAAATTCAATTTACATATCGTTCCATTGCAACAATGCTTATTCGTTGACATGACACCTTCGTGTCAACCACGTCGTGATGGAAGAGACCAACCAATTTAACAAATTTGACACTAAATATTAAAATTTACTTCCCCGAGTGCCCAAGTGTTTGGATTCTTGATCCGGTGAGCGTGACAACTGTCAGGGTTGTATGGTCACTTGGTCGAGACTTGGCCGAGCCCGCCATCTTCTTCTCCATCTCAAGAACCCGGCGATTATAGAACTTGCACACATTGAGACGCCATATCCGGCCAATGTTGCAAGCGGAATCGATAGAATGGCTTTTAAATGCACCTATACGCCACATACCAGAAATTATATTTATGAACATTATTTTGAATTCTTGAATCAAATGATACAAGGTACAATTACTCCTACAGAACTAAATCTTACCAATGAATAAAATATTTGTGCAAAGAGAACGACCAGGGCAAATTGAATCGTTGCGTATATCCAGACGAATCTTCTCTTAACTGAACAAAAAATTCAAGAGATTTTAGTAAGAAAACTATAGCAAATCAACATACACGCAGGAACATAGGGAAATCTTCCGGTACAAACTAATTTTTTACGTTCAAATGTGTAGAAAGTGAAGTGCAATATCGTAGAAACCCGTAGAAGATGCAGTGCAATTTTGTAGAACGTACAACATTGAACTATGGTCAACAATTTTGCAACATTTTACGGATTTCTACAATGTTGTATTATACGTTCTACATGTTAGGACGTTTGTACACTCAGCTGTTTGTAGCAGATTTCTTCTCACTAAATATATTCGAGCTTCTGCCTATCGACTTGAGCGTTTAGACGGGTTGGACTTATCAAATTTTGGTGGTCTTCTCCAGCCACTCATTAAATGGACCGGACCTTAGTTTACACTACTCTTTTAGAGAAATTACAGTTCACTATGGCACTTTGCATCATTTTCAACTCACTAAATAGAACTTTGTTTCTGTACCAGTGTTAGAATAAACTAAAACACTGCATGGCTTCAAAAATACCATTAACCAAAAATATTAAAAAGGAGAAAATTTATAGAATTAAAAAGATGAATGGGAAATAATCCAACCTAATATTTATAAAAGACTATTTCGGAATTAACTTTAGGTATTCTAGACATTTCACTCCATTTGTAACCATATTATGAACTATTGGATCGATTAATTTTCCCCATATATATTTTTTTATGCAAGAATGATAAATAAAAATTAGGGTAAAAGACAGTCACAACCAAATATCGCCAAACGACATAGTTACCTATTTTTTAAAAGTGGACACCTACCTACATTTAGCGATTGAAAATTGGCTTAGCATTAACCGTTAAATTTTTTGGATGGAATATGTTAAAATTTTAACTAAAAGACAAAAATACCCTTAATGTGACTTTATATTTTCAAATCATGCCCCTTCTCCAAAAATTTTCAATTCTTATATTTGATTTTGTTCATCATACCCATAGTCGATGAGGTCACCGATGATAGGAATCCTAGCACACAAGAAAACGGAAGAGATATAGCGATCGCACTAGTGCCCATATCACGGACCTGCAAAAACACGTTGTTCAACGTGAACATGATCATATTTTACTAATCTCGATTGAGTTGGTGTTTACGAAGAGGAAATGCTAATTAATCTTACCAGGAGCTGCTGGAGAAAACAAAAATATACGAGCATGCTGATGATGAGGAGCGCGGGAACTTCCTGCCACACCCTAATACAAAATAAGAGGACAATTCAGTTTAGGTCAATTATATATCATCATCAATAAACGAAACTGCTGCATATCCATATATGATTTCTCACGTATGTGTTAGAATATAAAAATATAATTAGTCCTTCAACTATTAGTGTAAGCTTTTAGTTCAGGTGGTCCTCTTACATTGTATCAGAGCTTAAACTAATCGTTGAAGGACTAATTATATTTTTATATTCTAACAGTATGAGAGCAAAACTAAATATGCTCTTGCCTGTATCCGGCAATATCAGCTTCAATGCGACGGGTTCGGATACTCTGCATTCGTAAGAGAGTGACAGGTAAGTTCTGAACCTCTTTGTTGCACACGTCGCAGGTCTTGTTTCCTTTGATGCTAAACCATTTTACAGCGCAATCTTTGTGGGCGAGAGCGAGTTCGCCTTTGCAGCTACACTCCATCTTCAGGGTTTCGCCTCCTTCGCACAACTCGACCAGGCAAATCCTGCATTTAGTAAAACAAAAATTAAAAATAATTAATAAAAATAAATTAAATGAACAAATTTAAATACTACTTCCGGACTTGAACCTTGAAGCCATGACATCAAAAATGAAAGAGTTGTAATTTAGAAAGAAATATATCATTAACTTTAGACAATGTTTACATATATTACGATTTAAGAGGCGGAAAATGCAATTTTCGAACAAAATTCTACGTTGGGTCTAACGATGATAGATCGGACTATGTGCTAGGGTTATATTAGTGTAGTATTCATACTACATTTTTCTAATAGGAGAGGAAACACGAAACCTAATCTGTCAAGAACCAAGAAACTCAAGTTCATCCCAAATTGAAACCTACAGCTTAATTTGTTGAACATGTCATGACAAGGCCTTCGAGACCACCGTACCGGATAATTTCTAGATTAAATTCAAGGAATATCTAACGGTTTCCAATAAGTAGAGGTAGATTAAAGCTATACTTTTAGTTGCAAATGGAACAAGGTGGTTGACAAAAATAAATCATCAACTCATACTTTTAGTACAGTATTGGCTCAATGATTTTTGAGCCATAAAGCTAAGTGATTAATAGAATATTATTTTAGATAATAGTTTTCAAAATGAGCCTAAAATATTTAAATTTTGGGCTTTTTTTTATCATACTCAGACCTAGTTTTTTAGGCGAGCCTAAAACAATTGTCTCACTTGCCTTATGAACGAGACGACCCTGAATCTTAATAATAAGTTGACGGCTCTCCTAAAACAATGGATTAATAATAGGGGTAATTCCATGTCAGTACCCAAAGTTTGCCTCATTTTGAAATCAGTATCCCCAAGTTTGAAACTTTTTTTGTCGATACCCCAACAATTTTGAAGTTGCAGTTAAGGTAACAGTGGTTAAATATAACAAATTCTGTTATATTTAACCACCGTTACCTTAACTGCAACTTAAAAATTGTTGGGGTATCGATAATTTTTTTTTAATTTGGAGTACTGATTTCGAAATGAGGCAAATTTGGGGTACGAACATAAAATTACCCATTAATAATATCTTTAACTTAGATGGATAGATGCAAAAATTTATAGTCACTAATTGTGTACTTTAAATTATATAATTTCAAATATAAATAATTTTTTAACCTATCTTCGCATAAAATATATATTTATAAACACCCATAAATTTTAGAGAATTGACATTTTCTCCACAGTCCATCCTATCTAGATGAGAAAACAAGAAAACGAAATATGTTTGTCGAAAATTGCAGCAGAGATGAGACAAACACGAGACATAAAACAATTGCACATATATATCTCATGCAACACATTATTAAACAAACAATATATGTGTCATCAAATGATCTTATAGGGAGTGATTCTATCCATCGATGGAGGGTCCCAAATTCACCTCATATCGAACCCATCCTCTCAACTTAAAAAAGGTTCGATATTGGGCATCAAGAAAGTTCCATAACATTGTTGAAGAAGATAAAAGATTGAAGATAAGCTATGGACATTTGATTCCACTAATAACATGGTTACATCAGCTTCTTACTATTTTTATTCAACTTGTTCTCAACGCCCAATTGTATTTTTACTATATTATTTCCTGTTATTTATTCTTCTTCTAGATGGACCAACTATAATATAAAAAATATCTACTAGGATTGATAACATTATTTTATAATTATGAACTAAACCAAAAGCTTTATGTTAGCTGAAGTGTAAGGCACTACTTCCCACGTCACCTTTAGAATCACCTCGGTGGGTCCCTATTAGAACAAACTTTTCCCCAAAATAACCCTCCCACATTATATGGAAATCACTATTTTGCCCTTTTCGAAGTTCAAACCCACCGTTTTCAACTTTCAATTACAAGGTTGTCTCTTTCAGCCAGTTTGAATCTCATAATTCCCATGTTAACCCCATCAATGATGGCCCACCTGAAAATAACAGAGGAATTGCTCACCAAATGACCAATTTGCCTTCCAAATTTCTTGGAAAAAAACAAATTGTATGTTTTACATATTGTAAATTCATTATTTGTTTGCCATAAACTAAGATTATTATTGAGTTGTTAACAACATCAAAATTATTGTTTAAGATATGTAATAATGACCATAATTGATCCAACTTTGGAAAAGATAGATTGATATTGAATTAGATATTTGGTACCAATTATCAAATTAAGATACCATGAGATCCACAAAATATTGAATAGGTATAGACACAACAACTTATCATGACCTCAACTTTCTTTAATTGGTATGTATGCATTGTGGTACAATAATTATTGTTTCAATGCCATGTGTTGAGAAATTATCCACATGATCACAAGGGTGTTATAGTAGTTTCATCTCTCAAACCTATCAACAACAAATCTGAATGGCAGTGATGTGATTTCATTACTATTTCAGGCCTTTTGCCAATACACTGCTTTTATATCATAGAGGAATAGATGGTCTCTTGCACAAGTGACTCTCCTCTCTCTCTCACTCTGTCTGAAGTCTGAGGCCTGAAGTGAGACAAAGCAACTTAAGATTCCTCAACTGATCGGTGATGGGTAAGTTGAAGAACCTATTCTCTGTTGAAACTAAAAGTTGCAGAACCTATGCTCTTACTGTTTTTTTGGGTTTTCATTAAAATTCTCTCTTCATCTCTAAAATTCAGTTTTTATTGAAAAAGTTTTGAGCTTTAAGTCTGGTTTTCATGGATGATGTGATGGTACGGAAAATGGGTCGGTGGCAGGTCTGTGCAGGGTTTTAGTATTTTGTGTTTTTATTGTTCCTATGGTGGATTTTTGTGTTGTTATGTTCTCACAACTCTTTGCTTGAATTGTATTTGAAGTTCAACTTTTGAGTTCTGTCCTGAAATGGGTTTCATTAGGTGTATTATTTTTTTTGTCTGTGTTTGGCTGAGATTTGGTGTTCAATTCAGGGATGACCTGCTTTGAGGAGAGCTGGAGATGATTATAAATTTGAGAAGAGAAAAAAGTTGTGGTTTTGATGAAGGACAAAGTAAGTTTATGCTTATGGTTTTGACTAAATGATGATTTCCTTATTATGTTCTTCATAGAAAGCTGATAAAAAAATATATTCTTCATAGAAAAGCTGTTTATCTTCTCTATGAATAACTAGAGATAATATGGTTTTTTTCTTACTTTGATAGGCAATTGAAACAGCAGCCATGGAGTTAACAGTTGATTATCTGTTAAGTGACATGTTAGTTTATTCATTTGTTTTTGTTTTTTTCTTGTTGTGGGCAAGATAATTATAAAATGTTACTGCTAATGGTACCGGTCATCAGCTCTTTTAGTCATGTACACTTCCAATTGCCTATTGGGTTGTCTTGAAAATTGAAATTCAAGGGTTGATTTTATTTGGAGAATTGGGTAGAATTGGCATTTTGGTTCTTAGAATATCTGCTAGGATTTTTAAAAAATACCAAATTAGCAACTAGTCATGATGATTCTTTTCTTGGTATCATATTTCCACGGGTCTTCGAGTCTACCTACGTTGGTAGTGACGGTTGTAGAGAGGAGGCGATGAGATGATGAGTATGTAGGATTGTTTGATTTTGTGGTCCATCTCATGTAACCCACCTACAACAGAAGGGAAGTAGGCAATGCATTTTATAAGAAAACTGTGAGATTACACATAAACGATATATTAATATACTGTAATGTCATTTCAAGAGACTACTTTGGGAGGTACATGAATGGGACGTATTGCATAGATGTTGGTGGCATAATAATCATATCATATCAAGGCACATAGGTCGTGTTGGAAAAAAATTACGAGTTAGATACTACTAGCTTTGTTGACCATGTAAGTGTTCATGAGTGAAGTGATAAGTGTCTTTTTGCACTGGATGCATTAATCACATAGCTTCATCTTTTTTTTTCCTGAATCTAAGTAAGAAGTGAGTGTGAGGGTAAGAGAAGCTATTAGACTACTTAGTTGAGCATGTGACGGTGTTGCAAATACGCATGGAGATATTTATTTTGACAACATATCCATGTTTTGCAATGTCAGATGCTAATTCAAAGTCGATATCATGTTGCTTCTTCTTGATGTTCCTTTCTCTCCTATGTTTATAAGAATGAAGAACTCCATCGTGATTTTTATCATCCATCAATTTTCATTCCTTTATTCTTTCAGTCTCTAGTTGTACCTTTGCATATTTACATGTATTTTAGCTACTCTCGTAACTAACTGAAACACTAGATGCATCAATTAGCACCAGTGTTCTAAAACCCCACGATTAGTTTAATAGTCCCCAAGGGCCCTATCCACCTGACTAGCGCCTAGCATTTTTTAGAACACTGATCAGCACAGCACGACTGCATTGTATCCAAATTGGGGAGAAGATGGGAAACATTGTTCCCCCCTGCAGAGTATGTGAGAGAATAGATGGGCAACAAAACCATAGATATATACTTCTTTATGCTCTGATTTGATGTGTTTATATAAGTATCTAATGTGATGTGTTTATATAAGTATCTAAAGTGCACTGATCGTGTCACTCTTCTATGCAGATAATTCTTCTTCTGTATAGGAAATACCATAAACAAAAGGCTGGTGGAGTTGCAAGTTTTTTCTGAGAGGAAGGCTTAAGCAGTTTAGTTTGAAGAAATCCATCACAGAAAAGTTTGTGTCTACAATTCCAATCCAATGCAGTCATCTCAACAAAACATTACTCTCGCCATGTCCACCGGACCATACCATGAGCAGCTGCAAGAAATCGAATCCTACTGCTTACCACAGTTTCAAACCTTCAACCAGCAGCTATGCTACAACGACAGCAGCAGCAGCCCAGGAACACAGCTCTCTGGCTTGAGTTCTCGTGAATTCTACTGCACCCTAGAGTCATCACCAGCAAATTGCAGCTACACCACCGTTTACAATTCCCCGTCAACTGTCAGCTTCTCGTCAAATGGAAGCCCAATGTCACAGCAAGACTCTCAGCCGTACCCTCCTGATTTACATCACTCTCCCGACAATACTTACGGCTCTTCAATAAGCGGATCATGCATAACGGACGATGTCAATGACTTGAAGCACAAGCTGAGGGAACTGGAAACTGTAATGCTGGGGCCTGATTCCGATATTCTCGACTGCTACGAGAGTACAGCCCCGCCTGAGATGGATAACTTGAGAAAATCCATGGAGGCCATTTCTAAAGGGGACTTAAAAGAGGTCCTCATTGCTTGTGCAAGAGCCGTGTCGAACAATGATCAGTTGATGGCACAGTGGTTGATAGGCGAGTTGAGACAAATGGTCTCGGTTTCCGGCGAACCAATCCAGAGGTTAGGCGCGTACATGTTGGAAGGGCTTGTTGCTCGGATATCCTCCTCAGGGAGTTCAATCTACAATGCTCTGAGGTGCAAAGAACCAGCCAGTGCCGATCTCCTCTCATACATGCACATACTCTACGAGGTGTGCCCGTACTTCAAATTCGGATACATGTCCGCGAATGGTGCCATTGCAGAAGCAATGAAGGACGAGAATAGAGTGCACATCATTGATTTCCAGATTGCTCAGGGAAGCCAGTGGATCACTCTCATCCAGGCCTTCGCGGCCAGGCCAGGCGGGTCTCCCCATATCCGCATCACCGGGATGGATGATTCCACGTCAGCATATGCACGCGGGGGAGGGCTAAACATCGTTGGCAAGAGGTTGTCAAAACTCGCAGCAACGTTTAAGGTTCCATTCGAGTTCCATGCTGCTGCCATGTCTGGTTGTGAGGTTCAGGTAGAAAATCTCGACCTCCGCCCTGGGGAGGCTCTCGCGGTGAATTTCGCGTTCATGCTGCACCACATGCCCGATGAGAGTGTCAGCACAGAAAACCATCGGGATCGGCTGCTGAGGCTGGTGAAGGG
>JAYMTS010000038.1:0-17069 GCA_036898005.1 Geranium phaeum
CTAACTGACTTAAACCGATTGATTACATATAATCAGGTCGGTGTTGTAAAATTTCCCACCTAGACGGCCGACTTGGCCTATTCTTACAGCACTGAGCCAAATTCGGGCTTAAATAAGCGAGCCGGTCTCGAGCCTGGCCTTTTGAGGCCAGCGAGCCGGCTCGTTTATAATAAAACTGGACGAGTCGAATCGAGGCTTGCGATCTCAAGGTGACTTATTCTGTATTTAATGAATCACACATTTATATTATTATCAGCACACGTTTATATTATTTGATATCAATTTACCTTTGGTATTGAAAAGTAAGAGGATCAAATCAAAATTGATTTTAATTGTTTTAGCCGAACTCGAGCTGTAGTTGTACATCCTCGCTCGAGTCCGAGCCAAACTCTAGGCGGGCACTTTTCTCACGCGCTTAATGACTTTACGCAGGTTTTATCCGGCAGCTACATTCTCCGTTTTGCGGTGGGAGCTCCGTTAACGGAGGCGAGGCACGTGAACGAAGCATGGAAGATTTTGCAAGATGAGGCCTCTGCTCTGTTAGCGAGTCGTTATGGTAAGTGAAACCTTCAGTATCCACCCATTTCTCGATACTGAAGTCACCGTTAATCAGAATTGTAAAAAACGATAGGCCCTAGTCGAGCGGATATCACCTATGAGGACTAACTAAGAATTAATCTTGACTGGTCAGCAATTTTAAGAACATTGTCAGTAAATTACTACAAAATAAACAAAAACTAACGAAATATTTGGTATTTCTCGCACACGAGTTCCTTTTTCTTAAAATTATCAGACAACTCTTAATATTCATCACCATGAGACGAAATCGACAGACGATGTTCCGGTGATGAATATCAAGAATAGTTTAGAAATATCATAAAAATTGAACCCAATTTGCAAGTTAGGCGACTAAAAATACTCAAATTCCTGTTAATTTCATTCATTTTGTCAAAATGTGCCTATAAACAAAATTTAGGACAATTCATTTGGATAGGTATTTGCAATTTCCCCAAAATTGAAATCACTTTCGTTGACCATGTACTTCAACTATCGTCATTAAATGTTTATCCAACAAAATCATCGAGATTTATTATAGGTATTACCTGCTGCAATGGAAGCCCATGGTCTCCTGGCAAAGAGCGAATCGACATGTCAAGCATTGAGCTAATGACCGACTCCGAGCTGAGAACTCGTGATAGTGTAAATGTTTCATCAATTGCGTCGTCCTTGAACTTTATCAGAAGGTTCCTGGAGACTCCGTAGTATGACCTTATCTGAGAATTACCAAGAATCGATAGTCATTAAAAACTAGAAAGCAAGTGCAATATGGAGAAGTCCATGTAGCACAATTTTTAGGCCAAAGATAAGAACGGAGAATCTCCCATAAAAAGTAGGAGTTACAGAGAATATGCTGATAGTAACTACAGAGAAGGAAATCACATTACTGAAAGAACTAGGGAAACAAATGTATATTGCCATATAGAGGATAGAGTAGCAGAGCACAACTATTGTGACTAGGAGTGTAAACAAGTCAAATCTGACCGAATTTTATTAGGGCTCGGTTCATTTATTATTCTTAGTGTGTGTGTATATACGAACCAGCTCATGAGCCTTGACAGATTACACTTGAGCTCGACTCATTTATCAAATGAGTCTGACCTTGTGCTAGAATTCGACTCGAACTCGATTATAATGAGCGCAACCCAAGTATAGTATTTAACGAATCAAACTCGAGTGACCCATTTACACCCTGATTGAGATATCTACTAATGAAATGAAGAGCATAAGTCAAAGTACATTATGCCAAGATATAGCTGAGAAAAAAACACTATGGCAAGATAGAGCGGGTCAAGCATGGAAGTCATATAACTTATGGCATACGACTTTTGGTACATAAATTAATGTAAATAAATCGTGACAAGTTAGAAGTTACGTACAAGTCGTCGAGTTTCTTCGGGTTTCGGACTAAAGTCTTCTCGTCCGTTTGCCAAGTCCATGTATAAGGGAGGGAGTTGTTCAACTAAAGGAAGAACTTGCTTCATAAGGGGAGGGCTGAAATTCTCCAATTGCTTTATGGTCATCTCCGCCTACACATGCATTAAGAAAGATTGCTCACCTTCAAACTCTAGTCCAGTATGTAAATACATAGTTATATTATAATGACGATGATGATAACATTTCTACTTTTGAAATTCCAAAAGCACCAGTTCAATCAATAACCAAAAAAAATAAGAAGAGCGTGAATAGATTCTCACCCCAAGGCGGATTGTTGGTGACGTTGCGATTTGTGACAGAAGCGGTCCAAAGCTTTGGGCCATTGGCACAACTACAGGCGAGAACAACGGGACAGTCAAACTAGCCTCCTGCGAAATCGAGACAGAAATCTATGTTATGCTCAAATAACTCGAGAGACATTTAGAATTTAAGTATCTTATGATGTCATAAATGTTGCTAAAGGCAGAATAGAAACACAAAAATGAAAGGTTCAGTTATATTACAGCATAAAAGGAAAAAAAGATGCATCCCATTCTCTCAAACAAATTTAATTATGCATACTCTAGTTTCAAAGGCAGCAAAGTACCTTGTTGTTGAATGCCATTAGTATGTTCCCGCTTCTCTGCACGGCATATCTAGATCCTGTTATATAATTAAGTTAATGCAAACCATACAGGCTACAAACTTAGCATTAGAATATAGCTCGATCTTATGTAATACCGATCAGTAGGTGAATCACAGATCCCAAAGAATGGCCGATGCCAAAAGTAGGAAGATCTTGCACCTGCACCAAAAAGCATGTTTAGGCTCTTCTTTATGAAGGGGAAGACAATTATGATCGTACTGATACTGTACACTTGCAAATTAGAACTCACGGTTTCTTGTAGAAACCGACAACACCTATCAAATTTGACCTGCACTTCATCTGCAATGAAGAAGTGGTCGAATCCACTAGCATAAGGCGTTGCAATCACCAAAACACCCCTAAATCACAAAAGGTTCAGTCCAAATTGTTTAATCAAAATGTCATCTCAACTAGTACTCCATATGAAGACTTTCACATATTTTGGACCATAAATATAATGATCTCGGGACCTCAGAGAAAAATCATAATCAGAAAATTTTCCCTAATGATCTCTAATGTATAAACATGAAATACAGCTATTGGATTATTCTATTAGCATAATGTAGTCACTCACTCTTCTGAAAGGCGCTCAAGAAACAAACGGTAGGTAAGTTGTGGGGCGGCTCCAACAAATATACCACCTATAAAATGCACAACTGCTCTGGGTCTTGAACTTCTCGGTCTGAGAACCCATGATCCCTGAGATTTATAATAACAAACAAGGTTATCGCATGTGTACGTGTGAAAACAAGTCACTTGTACATGCTGCTTCCAATCATAAGCTCCATAGCTAATCAGATGCACATTCAAATAAATATGAACATCACAGGATAGAATAGAGCTAGGAGGGTTCATTGTTCCTGTCATTTCCTTAGTTGATTAACTTTTTAGAATTCTTATTGAATATATATAAGGAATATATTTATTCCAAGCTCTGAAACTCCTTCTTGCACAGAAAAAGGGTACACAATTACCAATAAGCAAATAAAACCTTAGCCACCACAATAATCAAATCAAACCTCAATTTCACTCCAGTCTCGTGATCCAACCAAACCACCTTGCGACAGCTTTGCAGTCTCCGTAAGTAATCTGCAAAGACAGAAAAATTTCTGATCTCAGTTTGGATTTCCAATATAATAAATATGTGGGCGGCAATACCTAAAAACTGAAGAACTACTACAAATTCAAACTTACGACACCATTCCATGCCTACACAAACAAACTAATTCCTGAACTCTGTTTTACTTCAATCTAATATTACTTCAGAGTTCGGATAATTTAGCACAATTAAATCCCAGAATTTAAATTAGTAATGGAGATTGGAGACTTGAACTATGGTAATAGTGTTAAAACTAATCATTCTTCCCTAAACTAACCCATGAATTTTGCTATGTTCCGAAGTAGTACTAAAATTTGGCCTCTAATCTCAATTTACGCAACCATCACTCATCTAAATGGCGGAGAATTAATTTCAATGACTACACATGATTAACACTAAATTGAACTGAATCATAACCAAACAAGTATCACCGACTCATCGAAACTCTCAAAAATAGCAAATCAAAATCCAGAAAACGCAAAGAAACCAAACAAACAATCATGAAGATTATACCTCTCCATCTCACCATACGGTTGAACTCCACTCGATGCCGGTTGTCTCCTTCTGCTCCGATCATCATCACCATCGCCATAGCTACAGCACACTCCGATCCTCCTCCTGGTCCGATTCTGCAGAAATTGACGAGAAACAAACAAGCTTCGAGACAGAGCGAAACTAGCCTCGCATCGAAGACTCGCTCGAGATCGTGGCTGTGGATGAAGGTGAGCAGGCGTCGTCGTCGTCCATATCAAATTCGCCATCTTCTCCTCCAAATAGCTATTGAAACGCTCGATCGAAGAGCCTCAGGCTGTTTCTTCGCTCATTTTCTCTCCACTTTCTCGGATGCCAAACAAGAGTTTCGAGCTCCACCTTCATTTGTTCTCGCGTTGCGTGTCGATTTAAAATGTGTGTTTAAAAAAGTCAAAAAAGATTTTATTTTACCTCCGCAATGTGAAAAGTACAAAATAAAAAATTCAAACAATAGTTCATATAAATATTTTAACCAAATATATAATTGTATTCATATTTATATTCAAACAAAATAAAGTACAAGTAAGTCGAATTCAGTCTATATTTGTCAAGACTCGATTGAAAGCTTAGTCCAAATTCAAACAAACTTATTTAATTGAGATTGAGTTCGGCTTGCATGAAAAATAATATAATATAATTTTCACAATAAACAATTATTACAAAATATATGTGCTTGCGAGCTTAACGAGAGTTACACGATTAGGTCGAGCTCAACTTTGAATTTGGCTTAAATTTTAAAAAATTGACAAGTCAAGTTCAAACATTTTAATTGAAGATTTGACTCATTTCCGGCCCTATACAAAATGTCTTTCGGATCAAATTTCTACCAAGTAACACTTTTAATTTAAATCGCTTAATTAAGGCATGTACATAAAGAAGTATAATAATTAGAAAAATCATCGTATTAACTGCCGATTATAGAAAAAAACAACATGTTTAAACATACTCGATTATACACAAAAGAAAAACATTTTGAATATCATTTATAAACCATAGCTATGGAGAAAGATATATACATAATGGTGTCAGAATACCATTTTGAATATTATGTATTCTCTAGTTGGGTGATTGAAGAATTTGCTCTCATCTATAATATGAAACATGAAGGTGTGAAATAATCAATTGAATAAACATATATGGGTTATCTTATATGTATGAGTACATACATACGTATTTTTTAGGACTTGTAAGTGCGTCGCCTCATTTCAGAATCTGGAGTTGGCTGCTCAATGTAGATTTTTGTCGGATCGTTCGGATCCACATACCTGCCAAAACAAACATGTATAGGCAACAAAAACTTAGTAACATGAATGACAATGAAGTGGGTTTGGAAAGTGTTTTTCTTGTCCCCAACCCGATCCCTATCTCCTAAACCCGCTTTCTATTTCACCCCCGACCTGATCACAATCAAGTATATTAGAAGACTAACTCAACTAACAGCTTAAGCTGATTGTTGAAAGACCAATTATAATTTTATAATCAGCCAGCCCGTTTTAAAGTGTCAAATGAAGATAATTATGGCTTTACGAGAATAAGAGATACATGAAGGTCCAATTAGAATAAAAGTAGAGCCTTTTTAATAAGTATACAAGAGAATTAAATAGAAATAAGTGTTTGCGTGTAATTTGAATTCGTGTTTGCGAAATACAAGATCTGATACTATATTAGAAGATCAATTCAACTAAAAGTTTAACATGATAGTTTAAGGACACTAACACATGGATATGTGAGGCAGTCCAGCCAATGTAGCCTACTAGTCAGGGATTGTCCTCATCTCATTGCGGCGACTTCCTCGTTTGTTGTTTTATTTAGTAGGCGCAATACCATGTTGAGTGCCCATGTTCTGGCTAGATGCGCTATTTCTCAAGGAGATTAGACTTTGAGTGCGGGGTATGTTCTACTCAATTTTGTAAAGGTCGTTCTTGCGGACCATCCTTATAAATATATGCGATTTGCTTTAAAAAAAACTAGTGTCTTACAATTCGACTACGAGGAAAAATAAACGTATTGTTACTTTGTTACATACTACGTGATGATACTGCTGAGCTTAAAATCACAACTTTAGAAAGCATGTGAGTTTACATCAGATAAGCTACA
The DNA here is from genome assembly GCA_036898005.1 of Geranium phaeum. Lineage (NCBI taxonomy): Eukaryota > Viridiplantae > Streptophyta > Magnoliopsida > Geraniales > Geraniaceae > Geranium > Geranium phaeum. The sequence continues at coordinate 6,348 of JAYMTS010000038.1, forward strand.
TTCTAATTTTAGTTTTATAGTATTAATCACAACTTTAGAAACCATGTGAATTTGCATTAGCTACATTTGAATTTTCGTTTTCATACTATTAATCATAACTTTAGAAAACATGTGCATTTGCATCAGATGAGCTATGTTCGAATTTTATTTTTATACTATTAATTCGTGGACCGAATCCTAATTCACAATTTAAACCATATAACCCATTTACACGTAAATTAATTTAAACAATCAGACCGGTTGACAATTAATTAAGATATAGTTAAATCTAATATTTCTATATTTTGGCTGATTTGGGTCGTTTAAATTAAACGTACCAATTATTTGCCTCCCTTTTTAGTGATCCTTGTACAAATAAAAACACACACCACAACATATATAGAAGCCAAAACAAAAATTAAAGAGCCGTTGCGTTTCCTCCGGATTGACTTTAAAATTACCTTAATAAAAAATTAAATTTCACATCAATTTATTGCAGTAAATGAATTTAAATGACAAAAACACATAACTGTCGAGTGTGAACAAGTGGAAACAAAAGATCATACGAGATTTGCTGCAATTCATGACTTTCACACTAACCTTATTAGCCCCGAGCCGTTTAAGGTTCTTGTCCTTTCCTCTTTTACCTCTCTTTGTAATCGTTTTAAAAGCAACAATGGAGTCAAGTGGTCTTGGACTTGAGTTGTGAGGAGGAAGATGGGTTTGTGCAGAGCAAATATGGTGGCTTTGGCTTTGTTCTCTTTGATGGCTCTTCTCTTCCCCATGATTCATGGGTGGGGGCTGGATGGTCATTTCACAGTCTGCAAGATTGCTCAGGTAGTTTCTGCACCTAGGGTTGTTCATGGTTCGATTTTGAGTTGGTTCGATTTAAAAAAATAAAAACTGAAATCAAACTGACAGAATTTGGTTCGATTTGGTTTTAAATCTGTAGGTTGTTGGATCGGTTTGATTTGATTTTTTATAATCCGAATTTCATGAAATTGTCACATTTTAGCTGATTTTGACTCTTTGACTTATTTCTTGTTAGCCCAACATTTTTCGGCTCAATTAATAAAGATCGATGACCTAGAATGAGTCATGTGTCCAACTTGATCGGTTTTTTTTATTCAGTTCGATTTTGAACCAAATCAACTCGTGTTTTTTGGTTTTTCATTTTATAAACTGAACCAATAGAGTTTTAGTTCGGTTAAGGTCTTTGTATTCTTAAATAATATCAGAGGGATTTGCAGATATTGGAGAAATTTCTCTTTTTCTTCAATTAGTGTCTTCTTTAAAAGGGGGAAAAAATAGCAAAATCTCTTAATTTTTGATCAATGCGTATCAGTTATTATTATTGGGCAGCCCTAGTGGCTAGTGGTACTAATATTTTGTGAGTATTGGAACCAGCGACCTTATACTTTATTGTCTGGCAGGCTCGATTGAGTGATACTGCGGCGGATGCGGTGAAGAAGTTGCTCCCGGAGTCCGCAGAGAACGATTTGGCGAGCGTTTGTTTGTGGGCGGATCGGATCAAGTTCCGGTACCATTGGTCACGACAGCTTCACTACATTGATACTCCGGATGAGCTATGCACATACCAATATAGTAGTGAGTTTTTATATATGTTTGTTGCTTTTAATGATGGTACCATTACTATAGTAATGTTACATGTTGTGACATTTCTAGGTAGAGTTGTTCACAGATCGGTTTTAATCAGTTTTATTTCGTTTGTTATTTTTGGTTTGGTTCGATTTTGGTTTGTTCAGTTAATTTTGGGCATCCTTACTTTTAGGGGCCAATTTGGGTTTGTGTTGCTGGGATGGATAGAAAACAAAAATCACTGAATCTGCTTTAGACCCGTCTCTTATCCATCCTATAGGGAGTCAAAAGTCCATGAACCCGACTTGGATCTAATGTCCATTGACCTGATAGATATTGGATGAGTATCACTAAGTCCACCCGAACACGCCTCGTTATGAATTTAGGGAAACGAGAAATTATTTATGAGGTTGACATTTTAATTCTCGACTTCTATGGATATGACTAATGTTATCAAAATGTGTTTTGGAACATTGTTTAGGGGATTGCAAAGACGAGAGCGGAGCTGAAGGAAGGTGTGTTGCAGGCGCAATCAACAACTACACTTCTCAACTTCTCACATACAAAGACGTTTCTTTAAAAGCATCCGCCGGATCATGTAAACCTTTATTCACTTCACATTTTCTCAATTATAATTAAAACTCGACTCACCTGAATGTTCAAACTGATAGTGAATTACATTTTGTGGGAATCTACACCTGACGCGAGTATTGGTAAAACCCACTTCAGAAATATATGACAACTTAATAATAAATCTGAAACTTTACTTATCAGTTTGAGTTTTTAAGTGAATCGGGTTTTTACAATCATAGGACAATACACAATACTGAATTGAGCATTTTGTGTATCAGATAACCTAACAGAAGCACTTCTCTTCCTCTCCCATTTCTTTGGAGACATTCATCAAGTAAGACTTACTATTTTTACAATTATGGTTTGCAAATTTTAAGGTACTAAGTAACTTTTCAATTAATGCAGCCTCTCCACGTGGGTTTCACTTCGGACAGAGGAGGCAACACAATTGATATCCACTGGTACAGGAGGAAAGCAAATCTTCACCACGTGAGTAAAATCTCCGAATAATTCGTCAATCTAATTTATTTTTTATTTTTCAATTAATTTTTATAAGACATTATCTGTTCGACTAGTGTGTAACGTTATCGTAACCATGCAGGTTTGGGATACTAGCATAATCGAAACAGCAGAAGAAAAGTTCTTCGATTCGACTGTAGATGGCTTGATTGGTGCGATCGAGAAGAACATTACGGTATGTTTTTTTTTTATCAACAATAATCGTAGATGATGTTTTTTGTTTAGTTTTTAATTGTTACGAGTAACACAGACTTCATGGGCGGATCAAATTGTGAAATGGGAGACTTGCGATCGCAATGCCACGGCGTGCCCTGACGTGTATGTGTTCTTAGTACTTTTTCAAACAAATTAATCATAGTTTTAGCCGAAAACAAGGTTTACAACGATGTTTGTGATGAATTTATGTAGATATGCGTCCGAGGGGATTAAGGCGGCTTGCGATTATGCGTATAAAGGAGTAAAAGAAGATGATGTATTAGAAGGTATGAAAATAATTCATCTTATACTTGATAGAAAAGACAGAATATGCTTAATTTGACACATGAAAGGGTCGAGATCACTAAATCTGTCATGAACATGCCGTGTTGTCATTCTTATCGAGTTTTACAAATATTTATTTAATTCAAACCTGTCGAGTTTAGAGTGTTTTGTGTCATTCTAATAATGAAGAAGTAGTAACTAATAAAAACGTTTTTGCAGATGATTATTTCCTCTCCCGTTCGCCGGTAGTTTATCGGCGATTGGCTCAAGGTGGAGTGAGGTTGGCTGCCACTCTCAATCGCATTTTTGGTTAAGTATTTTCGACGACCTATCTATGCTGGGGTGATGAAATATGGATATGAATAAACTGTCAAAGTTTAGTATTTTGTGGAAAATGAAATGTGTTGAATAAACAAACAAAATGGTACTGTGATGCCTTTGGTCACATCAATTTTCACTACATTCCATGACTCACATTTTGAGCAGGAGAATATTGATGATCTAAAATGAATTATATATCCAAATTGATCAGATTTCGATTTGGTACATACTTCATTTTATAAACCAAAATCAGATCAATAACTTTTGTTCGGTTAATGTTAATAACTTTATTCATACATGAAACATACACTTGTAAAATGTTTTCTTGTAAACTCTACCAAACATTAACACACAAACAAACAAACCAACCAACTTATTTTCTTACAAACTCAAGACATCAACAGCCACAAAATCATCACAACCAACAATTTTGTTTCAGATTGGTTTCTTCACTACAAGAACAGGACACTTAGCATTATGAACACAGTAGTTGCTAACACTTCCCAGAAACGCCCTGCAATTTCAGCAACCAATTTTCATTACAAACCCAAAATCAAACACACTTTGTTTCACAAACACCATAGAAAATTTTTAAATGTTCTAAAAATAACCGATCAAAGAACAAAATGTCAACCAGAAAATTCAAAACCATAACAAACATGGAAAAATTGAGATTTGAGACCAACCTCTTTATAGCTCCCCGGCTATGGCTTCCCACGACAAGTAAACTGATATCGAGCTTCTCAACTGCATCGCAGATCACCTCTTTCGGGTCTCCACTCTCTGTCATTGTCTCCGCGACAATCTGAACAAACACAAATCTTTACACTAAACATAAATTCTCTCGATGGGTTCTAAGATCAGCGAAACGAGGAACAACCCAATTCATAACCTCGATTTTCATGTTTATGGGCTAAGGCTATCTGTTTCTTGAATCTTAACTAGAAATCAAAGTTCGATTATACAAAATAATAATATTTATAGATGTACTTACACCATGTTGAGTGCAGATATCCTTAGCTTTTGCTAAAAGAGCCAAGGTGAGCTTCTTCCGGTTTTCTTCCATTGATATGATCAAATCCGGAGCTGAAGTCGAAGAACAAACTATATGATCAAATTAAGGATACAAACTCAATAAAATCAGTTAATAGTAGGAGAAAACATACGGGCAGCGCCATAAGAGGAAGCGTAGGCAAGACCATAATCAGAAATGGGCTGCGCGCAGAAGATGACAACGTGGGAGGTGTGGATGGTGTCTCCGAGGTTGTCCAGAGCCCACTGGAGGGCGTAGTGGCTGCAATCACTCTCGTCTATGGCCACCATCACCTTCTTCTTCTCTTCTCCTGTTTCCGCCATTGTTTTTGTCTTCCCAATTCGAGAAAGCTCTAGTTCTTGCCTTGTCTTGGCTCCAAATTTGGGTATTAAAATTGGTCAATGGGTTTCTGGGACATTCTAGTACTTGTCCCAACAAACAATCAAATCAACCCTTGGAGATTTGAATGTCGGATCGGACCTATCATGTGAACTCATCAAATGTAGTTTTTTTCCTACCATTGTCCCACATTGGATAAAAATACAAAAAAATGAGGTAGGAGTAAAGGTAAATGCATATTAAGGTTGACTTTTTAGCTGTGAATATCGATTAAGGCCGTGTTTTCGCCCTTCATCTAAGAATTCACAAACACAAAGGAAAAAAGTCAAGTCTTTGACTAGCTACCATTGTTTTCTATGCACCACAAACATTGAACATATGGAAACTACACATAACAAGAATCACATATTTATAATTTCCTCGTAAATGTCAAGTTTGAGACATTTCTGAATCAACAAGGTTGCTGGAAACAGAAAATGTGAACAACTCTGTGCCATGACAACATTTGTATAAGTACTTCATATGGAAACATAAAACTTCTGAAGTAAATTTTCCTTTTATTTTTTCATTTTTATTTCTCGGGGCCAAAATGAGAGGCGTGGAAGAAAGAAACAAGTTACCCACTACAATACGGTCTTACATTCTCCGGAAAGTCCTATAAGCAGTCAAATCAGTTGGAGTTCTCCCTGTGAATGAATTGAGCGATTTTCGATCTCAGCTCTTGTGGAATGCGAACAGGGCGATAGTTTCCGTCAAGCCAAACGACTGTGGCTTTTGCTTCTAAAACCGGCTGGCAGCAAAAAAATAAAAACTGTGTCAGATTCTGAATGTGATCCAAAAAGTGTTTATAGAGTAACGACAAAGTGTTAAGTACCAAACCTCATGATTCGGAAACTTGAAGATAAAGTGCTCAAAGAACATACGAGCAGCGGAGGAACCAGAGACTCTCACCTTCACAACAAACTTATCACCACTCTGGTGTGTCACAGAACACCGTAACGACAGCCATGAGTACAGTTAATGTAGTTAAAGGAAATAATAATACGTACCGAGACTATTTCTTGTGATAATACTTTTCAGCACACTTTCAGATCAATATAAGCCATGACATGTCTTTCAGATATACAATATCGAAAATTTTAGTTTCAGACAAAAAAAAGCGTACTCTTAGAGGCGCAAGGTATTTAAGCGAAAGTTCAGACACTGCTAGCGCATCCCAGGTACTGGTGACCTCATCCATGCTAACGCTCATCGATTCTAGAAGCTCATGTCGACCTGATCAGAAGGGAAATAAACCAATTGACCGGAAATGTGCACAAGGAAAAAAACACAAATCCTTGAAAGAGTCAACCCCATTTATAAGGACCCCTATAGAGTCTTCTCAATAGTTCATCGATTTTGAAGAATCAAGGTCCTAGAGCAACATTTTAGATGAGAGTCAAGAGGCTACAAATACAAGCATTTTTCTCTATGAAATTTGAATATTTCAACAGAATCCACAAGCACTAAAACCCACACACTAGATTTTCATTTTCCAATGAACTACGAATCACTTCCAAATGAATAATCCATGAACTAATTTTCCCATTTCACACCAATCAAACCCGAGGCAGTAAACACAATTAAGGGTAAAGACCAAACATTGTATCCCTCAAAACCAAACACAATCGGAACCGTAACTGTAAAAAATCAAGCCTCACCCTGCTGACAATAATTAGCATAAACAGCATTGTTGACAACTCCATACTGATCCAGCTCATAATCCCTAACTTTGAGCTCAAAATCCACAAACCCACTCTTCCTGAAACAGCACAACACATCTCAAAACCCATAACCCCCAATTTTGAGCTCAAACCAAAACAAAAAAAACCCATAAAGTTTCAACCTTTAGGTCACAAAAACGAGACCCAATTGGGGAAAAACAAAATGGAATCGAAATCAAATGGAAAATCCAGTGATTACCCTTTTAAATCTACCGAATCACGATGAACCCTATTGCAGCATCTGACGGAGAAGGCGCCGGAGATGAACGGTGGAGAAACGCCCAGCGACGGCGAGGGAGGAGATGGACGGTGGAGATGAGGCCGGGCACGTGAGGTTGGGGTGGTCACGTGCATAGGGCACACCTTGAGTGAGAGCATCGTCTCTTTCGTAGAGATCGAAGCTCGAATTTTTTTTTGTTGTTGGAGGAATTGGGAATTTCTGGGGATTTATTTTATTGGCGGCAAATTATTCTACTCTTTAAACGCTCTCTACCCACTTTTTGGAGCTAAATTATTACTTATTAGCTACTTGTTCATGAAGTAAATTGTGGTGTTTAATTTTCTTGGGCTAAATCATAAAACTCTATAAGTTAATTAAGTCACAATTTATTTAGACACGGCACTAGGGCGGTTTTGGGCGGATTTTACAATCCTTTTGGGCGGTTTTGGACGGATATTTCTCATTTTCAACATTGGCAAAAAAAAATTAACGACGATGAAATTCTACATTACAACTCAAAATAATATTATCTTTTAATATATCGGGTTGGACTAAACAGGTGATACCTCAACTCATCCCCGCCTAAAAACAGGGATTCCTCACCCTATCTCGCTTTGAACTGGGCGAGGCATCGGGTCCCAAATAGTGTGATCATGGTTTTGTACCCTTATTTAGTTATTTTAATCATTAATTTAACACTAGATATAAAAGAAATATCAACAATTTATGCAATCACTCTTTGCATGTAAAACAAATCTTTACAAACGAAAAATAAACTATAACCATAAATTTTAACTTCTTAATTATGCAATCGTTTTAAAAATGTTAAAGAAGTTAGTATATGTATCAAATATGAATTATAGAGTATAAACATATATATTTTAATATTTTACACATATTTTTTAAAAAATAGTAAAAATGTTTATTAACATACATTTTTTACTTTTGAAAATAGTCTTAGAACCCGTCTTGTGGAATAAAATTACCTAATTATATGAAATCGGGTCGGTATTTTACAAATCTCCATCTAAACACTAATGTAAAACTAATATCATCAAACCAACAAGAAATGGACAATTGGCTCATGCTGAAATTGCTAAAGTCAGCTGAAAATTACACAAATACATTTCTTCAAGCACAAGCAACCTTCACCTAACAAGAAATACTCATGGACACTTATCATTACAAACGTATGCTTTTTAGGTGGGCCTAAAGCAACTGCTTCACTTAATTTATAGACGACCCTGACAAATCTCATAGTCAATTGAGCTTCTCACTGTCAATGAACTGAGCAAATCTCCACCTCGGCCCCGACGGGATCCGAACCGGCCAAACTGCTGTGGCCTCTGCCTCCAAAATTGGAGGCCATCACAAAACTGTTGTCACGTTCTCAATACAATCCAGAGAGAGTCAAAAGAGTTTATATCAGAAGTCCAACCAACTTAAAAGCTCAAGCTGAAAGGTGAAGGCCTAAATTATTATAAAAGTTAAGGTTTAATATGCCTTATTTTCGGTTTGTGGATGATAAATTCATAGCATTTGTACATAACATTGATAATATATAGAGAAATTTGGTTTCACAGACTAAATGCATACTCTTAGAGGCACAAAGTAGTTAAGAGAGGTTAATGTAGCTATAGGATAGGACTAATTATTTGTAATATTCAACCTTTTGGGTGTGATTTTAGGTCAACTAGGCCTTATTTTGCTGTTTGTGGATATAAATTCATAGCATTTGTCTAGAACATGAATAATATGGAAAATCTTAGTTTTTGAACCGATCTTCGAGAAACTGTGTTATCGGTATTTTAACTATTTTGTCAGCATCTGAAGGGAAAATCCACGTGTACCAAGATTCGACTCAAGACTTCACATATATAGTGTGAGGTTCTTACCACTTAACCCAACTTAAGTTGGTGCAAAGTATTTAAGAGGCGTTAATGTAGTTATAGGAAATATGTTAAGACTAGTTATTGTAATATTCGACTTGTTAGCGTGCTTTCAGGTCAACTAATATGTAAGACTAGTTATTGTAATATTCGACTTGTTAGCGTGCTTTCAGGTCAACTAGGCCTTACAATAAATTAAAACATGGAAAAGTTTAGTTTTCCCAAACTAAATGCATACTCATAGAGGTGCAAGGTACTTGAGCGAAAGCTCTGATACAACTAGTTTATCGCCTATGTTGGCAACTTCGTCAATGTTGATACCCATAATTTCGATAAGCTCATGTCGACCTAAAACGTGTGCAAGGAAAAAAAAGATGAACCTTTTCAAATCCTTGGAAGGTTCAAAATCTCATATATAATACTATCTACATATTTGCAAAATGTAGACAATCAGCCTCCGAACCTAAAACACCTAAAAATTTATGTGTAACTGGATGAATGAATTCACATCTTTACCATCACAAAATCAATGAATTAACTTTCTCAATATTATGTTAAAACCAGATTCGCCTAGAAACATTATCAAAGTAAAAAAGACGAACTTTTCAAATCCTAAGAAGATTCAAAATCCCATTTACAATACTATCTACTGATACCTACATATTTGTAGGACACTGCACGCATGGAAACAACATATGGGCCTTTGTAGAACCTAACACACCTATAAACTTATGTGTAACTTATGAATGAATTCACACTGATTTAACTTTTTTAATATTATGTTAAAACCCGATTCACCTAAAAACCTTATCAGGCTAATAGCTCCAGCAACAAACAAATCCAAGTAAACCCAATTCAAGGCACAAATAAAAATTAACAACCAAACACTTGCATGCTTTGAAATTGAACACAATCAGCTTGTAAATTGTAAAATAACAGTTCAAATCACCATGTTGGCAATAACTAGCATAAACAGCATTGTTGACAACCCCGTAATGATCTACCTAATAGTCCCTCACTTTGAGCTCAAACTCCACAAACCCTCTCATCCTGCAAAACCTCAATATTCAACCTCAAAGTTCAAATCTTTATGTCAAAAACATAGAGAATGTCAGAGTCTCATATCTAAAAAAAAATGTGAATCAATTCACCAGCTTACATAACAATCTGAGACTCCGCCTATGAGCTTGAGTTTTAAAATGAGTTGGGTTTCAGAGCGACCCAATTGAAAACCAAGAAACATAAATCAAAATATAACCTATTGTCAGAAGCACGTGGAAACTGATGAGCGAGGAGCAGATATAGATTGGACACCCTCCGATAGTATATGATGGAGGTCACGTCCGATAGAACCAAGCTCTGATACCATGTCAGAAGCCCAACCCACCTAAAAGCTCAAGCTGATAGGTGGAGGCCCAGATTGTAATATAAGCTGGTGAATTGATTCACATCTTTCAGATGTGGGACTCTAACACCTATCGAGCTAGGACCCGTTAACGATCGGAACTCCATTGCAGCACCTGACGGCGCCGGAGGAAATTGACGGCCGGCGAGGAAGCCGAGAAATCCTCAACGACGGCGAGGAACGGCGGAGATGGAACCAGGCACGTGCGGTGGGGGTAGTCACGTGCACATTGGACAGAGCAATTTTGCTCATCGTATCTTCTTCTTCTTGTTCCTCGGTGAGATCGAAACTCGGAAATGGAGAAATTTGGAATTTGCATGCTGAGCTATGCTACATTTTTCGGACAAGCATTATTAGGCACGTGTCTATAAATTTCTAGAAAATCTCACATTTGTTAGTTGTTACCGTACATTTGGAATTTTTTTGTATACACATTTTTTAAACAATTGTAAAGTAGTTAAACGATCATAGAATCGGTTAATAGGGATGTGCTGTAGGATCTAGTGCCCTGATCCAATAGTTATTCAGTTATATGTTATGTAATATCGTTTAATGCAATAAAGAAATCGACATTTATATTACTTTGTGTTGTAGTAATATAT
>JAYMTS010000039.1:0-17050 GCA_036898005.1 Geranium phaeum
GGTGGATTGTCAGTCGGTTCGGTTATAACTGGTTAATTGACCGGTTCGGTTCAGTCAGCTGGTCGGTTTAACCGATTTATTATTGGGTCGAAAATTAGGGTCATTTTTCAATCATCCCAACTAAATTGGGCCGTAAAGCCCAAGATCGTCCCTCACAAGTGGGGAACAAACTGGATAATAGAGCATTTCCGACCAATCAAAGTTTCCATCCAAATCCAATCCAACGGTCGAAAATGTGTAAGCAACCCTCACTATAAATAAAGACCACACTAAAAATTGACTCTGTCTCATCTCTTTTTCTTTTCTTTATCTCTTCAGCCTCTTCTTCTTCACCTCTCACTCTCTAAGCTCTAGCTTCCATGGCTGCCTTATCTGCTGCTTCCTCTGTTTCTCTTAGACCCTCTTTCAAGATTGTCAATAAGGTCACAATCTTCTCTTCAGTTTATATTTCTTTATCATATTTATGAATATGTGATTGTCACATTGGAATGGTTTAGAGTTCTTGCTCTTTTTTTTATCTGATTAATCTGTCATTTTTATTGCATGTGTAGAGGATTTGGGTTTGTGGGTTTGAAGCTGAATGTGTTTGTTTTGGTTAATAGAGATTTTTAGTGTTGGGGGTTTGTGAGGGTTCTATGGAAAAATTGAAATTTTGGTTACAAGTTATGGTTCATTTGGTAAGATTTGAATTGGGTTTGGAAAGTTGAGCTGGAAGTTGATTTGAGTTGGTCTGTTCATGCATATAATTTTGGAATTGTTGCTCTTGATTCTTATTGTTGCTCTTTTTCACCTTGGTTCATGGAATTGGGTTTGTGGGTTTAACTTTAATTGTGTTTGTTTTGCTGAATTGGGCTTTATTGTTGGAATTTTTGTGAGGGTTCCATGGAAAAATTGAGATTTTGGTTCCAACTTATGGTTCATTTATTAAGTTTGATTTGGGTTTAAAAATTGAACCGAAATGTTATTTGAATTGGGTTGTGTTATGGTTTGCTTCTCTAATATCCATATATAAGAATATAATTATTACATTTTGCTCTGATCAGTGTCTTTTTTTTCTTCATTAACACTGTTAATCGCATGTATAGATGAATAGGGTTTGTGCGTTTAATGTTAAGTGTATTAGATTTGCGACTGTTCAATTGGAAAAAAAATGATATTTCGATACAAAGTGTGTTTCATTGGTTAAGATTTTACTTGGGTTAGTAAATTGAGCTTGTTTGTGTTATGATATAAGTAATGCAACAAGCGAGTGTAAATTTGGATCTCGCGGTGTCATTGTGCAGATAGCTGGAAAGGCTTCGAGTCTTAAGATAGTCGCTGCAAGTTGGGGAAGGAATGGTTTCGCATCCTCGAGGCCTTCCCGCCTTCGCGTGACTTGCGCAGTATAATTTTTCTTTCACACCCCTTTCCTTAGCTTCATAGATTACGTGTTCTTGTCCTAATCACGCACATTCATATCTCTAAACAGGCCAAACCCGAGACAGTGGAGAAAGTTTGTGAGGTAGTGAGGAAACAATTGGCCTTGTCTGCTGATTCCGAACTCACCCCGACTTCCAAGTTCTCCGACCTTGGCGCTGATTCACTTGATACCGTATGTTTATTTCTGCTGACATTTGTATAAATTATATTTGACTTGATATGTGACTGAAACGTCTTTGTGATGTTTTACTCTCTCGATGTGATGATTGATGATATCGTGGATACATACAGGTCGAGATAGTGATGGGTTTGGAGGAAGAATTTGGGATCAACGTGGAGGAGGATAATGCTCAGAACATAACGTCAGTCCAAGAAGCAGCGGATTTGATAGAGATGCTTGTCGAGAAGTCTGCTGCAGCTTAGAGATGGTGAAAAAACTGCAGAAGTTTTGAAATTTGTAGGTTTATCAGATCTTGCATATTTTTTGAGAGCATTTTGATTTATAGTTTCTTCTTCATTGTTGTGTTTAATATCCCAATTCTTGTGTTTAAACCATTTGTGTGTGAAGGTTAATAATTTGCCACATTTTGAATCCAGCAATGTAACAATGTGTGTTTTGTTTCAAATTTACTTAAATTTTCAGATTTTGTCCAAAATAGTCAGGATTTTAGTCATATTATTTTGTCTAAGTTAGTACTAGAGTTTTGATTTGGTCAAGTTTCATTTTACTGCTACATTATAATATTTTCCAACTTGCATTGGGTTATTGTATCTAAATTTGTATTCTAGATTGCTTAATGAGGAGCTGTAGTTATTTTCAATTTGTAATATCCTACTAAAATTAAGGCAAAATTGAAAAAAAAATGTATCTGTCCGACTTTTGTAAGAAATTTTTGTATCTAAATTTTTGCTCAGTTCGTCAAACTTAGTGAAAATGGTCGAAAAATGTGTCCTGACCTCTGATTTATTGAAAAATAACATAATTGTATCTCACATATATAAATAATATATATTTTTTTAAAAGCTATTTATAATTCTTTGATAAGGATATCATGTTTATTTAGTTTTAATGTGTATTTTTTTTAATGTAAAGTGCTTTTCAGTCTTTTTCATTTTCAAATTATTTGTAACTGTTCTATAAAAGAACCAAAGATATGGGTGAACAGAAATGTCCGGTTGACCCGGCCCAACCCGCCACCCGGACCAATACGTCTGCCCGTAGTCCCAATCTGGAGTGATTCGAGCCAAGCACGGAAACCAAGTGGGCTGCTCGGGCCGGGCTGTGGACATGAAGTGGGCTGCCTAAGTCAACCCGCGTTACTAAAACAATGAATCATTTTGTTTATATTACTTAGTCCACTTACATGATCTCCAAGTTTACACCACACAAATAAAGAATTTTTTTAAAAAAGACATGGTGAAATCAATTTTAGAATCCCTCTTCATAGTTCAACACGATATATATGAAAGAATTTTAAAAAATTAAATATAAATGTAAATACGTCTTTGCTATTAATTTCTTTTGTAAAATTTGTTTATTTTGAATGTTATGGACGGGTCGGGCTCAACCCGCTCAATTGTCTAGCGGACAACAATTTTCATGGGTTGAAAATAAACTTGAAAATTGTCAACCCGCTAAATTTGGGTTAAGCCCAAAAACTAACTATGTACTGTTCAACCCGACCCATGCTCACCCCTAACCAAACATATGTAGGCCCTTGACAAGGTTTTACAATTGCCTAACACAGGTAATTTTTGCAATTATCTTTAAAATTAATGGAAAAAATATTTGAATATACAGTGCACTACATGAGAGAGACTGAAAAACAACAACCTTAATAGCTACAAAATCACCAGCAACCATTGCAAGAACACTGTCCTGACCTGAAATGATGAAACCTTCCAGTGTCTCTCACAACAATCTCTCTCCCTGTGATCTTTGAAACATGCTTCACAAACTCATGACAGTACTTGCAACCTCTGAAGTTCTTGAAAACCCTAATGGCCACATTACTAGCCGTTGAGATGAGCCCAAATGCTATGGCAAGCCTCTCACTATGCTCAACCACCTCTTCCTTGCACTCCAAGTCACCCCAAGAAGACTCATCTTCCTCAATTTTGTTGCCATTTTGTTCATCTCTTGTGAAGGAGAAGTTCAATTCCCTCAGTTTCGAGTAGATTTCATCGGATCGAGGGTGGTTTCGGTCTCCTGGCAGGAATCTGTGAAGTTTGCCCTTGACGGTGATCCAGCTGCAGTTTACTAACTTCTCTAGGTTTCGGTTTTCCATCGTTTGCCTGATGCGAGCTGCCTCTTCCTGGTTTCCTGATGTGGTGTGGAAGTGAAACAGGAAAACGTAAGCTGACACGTCGTCTGGATCCAGCTCGAGGAGGTTGTTAGCCGCGATCTTTCCGAGATTAGGGTTACGGTGAGTCCAGCACCCGCCCAGAAGGCTCTTCCAGGTCAGGACGCTCGGTTCAAAGGGCATGGTCTTGATCACCTCATATGCGTCGTCCAACAGGCCAACACGGGCGTAGGCATCGATTAGACAGTCGTAGTGATCGACTGTCGGATCCACATTGTACTCACTCTTCATGGAATCCAAAATCTTCCTCCCCTCTTCAACCATACCACCATGGCTACAGGCAATCAAGATTGCCACGAATGTAACTCCATTCGGCTTCACACCGGATTTCACCATTCTCCAGAAAACCATCAGCGCCTCATTGCCATTTCCGTTGTAGGCATAACCCGAGATAACTGCAGTCCACGCCACAGTATCAGGTTTTTCTATGGATTCAAACGCTCGAAGCGCATACTCTAAAACCCCGCATTTGAAATACATAGTAGTGATTGCAGTTTCTCCATGCAAACAACATACAAGCCCTCTCTTCATTGCATCAGCATGAACTTGAGAACCCAAATCAAAATCAGCTAAAATAGAGCATGCCTGGAAAATGGTTGTGTAAATAAACGAATTTGAGATTCTACCTTCCCTCAGAGACCTAAAGATATCGACGGATTTCTCAATTTCCCCGATTTGGTAGCATCCGGAGATCATGGCACTCCATGACACATCGTTTGGCTTGGATATCCTCTTGAAGGCGAGAGATGCTAATTCGGATTTTGCACATTTTAGGTAAAAGTCCACGAGGGGAGTTCCTACCGAGACTTTTGATTCCAACCCGAGTTTGGCAATCCAGGCGTGAGCTTGCTCTCCCTCATGGAAGGCCTTTAGGGAAGCGCACGCCTTGAGGATGATCGAGAACGCATACTCATCCAGGTGAATTCCTTCTCTCACCATTTTTCCGAACAACTCTATGGCCTTACCGTCTTTATGGAACCTAGTGTATCCCACCATCATTCCTGTCCAAGCTACAACATCTTTTTCACGGATTTCATCGAAAACAACCTCAGCGCTATCTATCAATCCACAATTTATGTACATATTCAATATGGAAGATTGAACCAAAATGGTTTTGCCTAAACCTGTTCTTATGGCATGAGAGTGTACCTGCTTTCCAAGACGAACACAAGATTCGTCCGCCACCAATCTCAACAACCCCGTATAGATTGGTCGATCCGGGGTCATACCCGAATCCAACATACACATGAACAACCCAAAAGCCTCATCCAAAAGTCTCCTCCTCGCATAAGCCGAGATCACAACACCCCAAGTCACCAAACTTCTCTCACGCATTTCGTCGAACACCTTGCGTGCATCCGATAAACACCCACAGTCCAAGTACATTTTGAGCACACAAATCTCCAAAAACCCAAATGGGTTCTTCAAATTCCTCCTAATCACATCATGAATCGCTCGTCCGTGGACCACAGACTTCATTTTCCGACAAGAATCGAGTAGGGTTCGATAGGTACGAGGATTAACGTTAATGCCTGACCTGTTTGCTTCGCGGAGAAGCTCCAGAGCTTCACTGAGCCTTCCTTGGTTCGATAGAGACGCTATTTGGACATTCTGGGCGTGCCCTTTTCGGATTTGTTGGGTTTTAGGATCGGAGAGTGAAGATTTGAGTGAGAAATTTGAGGGTTTTGAGGTTCGGACCTTGTTTTCGGACAAGAACCTTGAACGATACGAGGAAGGGATAGAGGAAATGGCGGCTATAACCGTCACCATGGATTCGAGTTCACTGATTTAGTCCAGAGTGTAGTTGTTGAGACCTTGTATTGTTCGAATCTTATATGTTTTGGCTATATCCAAGTAATGTCTGTCTTCTTTTGTTTAGTAACTTGAGTATTTTTATGGTTGGTTTGTTTTGATATGGTTACTAGATTTGTTCGGTATTTGAAATTGATGTCTTACTTAAATTTTTGGGTAAAGTTTTATCCCTCATATTTTTTAATATTTAAAGAAGGGTGTGTTTTCAAAAAAAATGATTTAACATTATCTTTTTCCTATTCCAACTTATTAATGTTATAGTTTTCAAAGTTATTTTTTGAAACTCAGATTATATTAAACAAGACGACGGACATCACACTCGACCGCTGCAACAAGATCAGGAGAAAGATAGACTCCTCCAAATCAAAGTCCGAGTTATACAGTTGAAACTTGGCTAGCACATCTGTTGTCTTGTTAGAATTACGCAAAATAAAAGCAAGAGAAACATTAGGTAATCTTGAAAGTATGACATAATAGTAAAAAATGATTCCTCTCGAAATGTTTGGAAGTCTCTCGCCATTACGGATAGTAAGAATAACGTGTTGTCAATCTGCCTCTATGATCACCCGATTCCAACTGTTTCTTTCTGTCCGAAATAGATGGTATATGGTGAAGATCACGTCCGACAGAACCAAGCTTTGATACCATGTAAGAAACCCAACCGACTTAATACCTTGTAAGAAACCCAACCGAGTTAGTACTATGTAAGAACCAAACTTTGATACCATGTAAGTTGATAGGTGGAGTTATAGATTGTTATATAAGTTGGTGAATAGACCTACATCTTTTCGACGTGGAACTTTAATAATTTCATAGTACAAAATATATTCATGGAAGATTCTCTTGCGCTTCATAATCATTATTTTTGAGTTTTTCGTCGTGACCTTACCATAATTTCCAGACTTCTGTCGCTCCACTCGCTCACAGTTTCCCTTAATTAATGTACATATTTGGAGTCAAAGGTTTATATAAATACATTTCCATAACAGACATTACATCAAAATCCGCTGTAGCTCTTGGTATATTTCTGATTGCGTGAAATTCCGGGTTCGAATCCCGGCAGTGGAAATAGCTTTTTAATTAAAAGTCTAGTCGGCCCAATAGGGATAATTGGGCCTATACATGAACCAAGCCCAAATAAAACTAGCCTGGCCCGGTTTTGACCCCAATGGAGTTGGTGCGCGCCAATTGGAGCCAACAACACAATTACCGAACTACCCTCAGCGCCACGTGTCCCACTGTAACCGCCGAGCCATGAACCTCCCGGTGATCTTATCAGTCATTACGCGAAAAGGGACCGATCTTCGTGTTTGGTTACTGAGAAAACGCTGGAAAATAGAGGAATTGGCGTTTCGATTTTGGTGAGTGAATTTTTCCGTTGTTTTCGTTGTTTTTATCATGGAGATTTGCCAGTGGGAGAGTGTGATTGTTGATTGATTGCGATTTTCCTTGCTGTTTCAGGCCATTGGAGACGGCTATGGAGGAATCGAAAAGCTACGCTGAGCTCTGAGCTGTTCTGTCTCTTCTTTTCCTTCAGATTTGCTGGTAACGGCTCAGGGTTGATTCGATTTGATTGCTGTGTGTGTGTGTGTTTGGTTGCTGAGAAAACGCTGGAAAGTAGAGGAATTAGCGTTTCGGTTTTGGCAGTAGGAGAGTGTGATTGTTGATTGATTGCGATTTTTCTTGCTGTTTCAGTCCTATAAGCTAATACTCCGCAAAAAAATGGACCGATCTTCGGAATCGAAAACCTAGGCTGACTGGCTGAGCTGTTCCTTCTCTTCGTTTCCTTCAGATTTGCTGGTAACGGGTCAGGTTTGATTTAATTTGATTGCTGTGTGTGTGTTTGGTTGCTGAGAAATCGATGGAAAGTGGAGGAACTAGCGTTTCGGTTTCTGTCAGTGAATCTTTCCGTTATTTTCTTTGTGTTTTTCCTGGAGATTTGGCTGTAGGAGAGTGTGATTGTTGATTGATTTCGATTTTCCTTGCTGTTTCAGTCCTTGAAGCTAATAGTCGGGGCAAAAGTGACCGATCTTCGTAATCGGCCATTGGAGATGGCTATGGAGGAATTGAAAACCTAGGCTGAGCTGTTTCGTCTCTTTGTTTCCTTCAGATTTCCTGGTAACGGCTCAGGTTTGATTCAATTTGATTGCTGTGTGTGTGTGTTTGGTTACTGATAAAACGCCGGAATGTTGAGGAGTTAGCGTTTCAGTTACGGTTTAGGTTTTGGTCAGTGAAATTTTCCGTTATTTTGTTTGTGTTTTTCCTGGAGATTTGGCTTGTGGGAGAGTGTGATTGTTGATTGATTACGATTTTCTTTGCTGTTTCAGTTTGATTGAACCGATAGCAAGTTGTGGATTTGTGCACGCTACGTGTTTGATGTGGAGCTAAAATCGAATGAGCTACTGATTTTAATCGTTTGCGTGTAGAGATTTAGGATTTTATTAGGTTTGGAAATGGAAATTGATTTGAGTGATACCCTAACTACAGTGTAATATAGATACTAAGCATTTAGGTTTCGATTCGATAGTAGTAGCAGTAGAGCTTGCTGATTGGTGAAATGGCAGCTTCATTGCATTTATGTTCTGTAAAATCTTGCTACAATGGCTTCTCAAGGAATTTGCATTGTGCTCAAAAGCCATGGCTCTTACTTCAGCCTAAACGGTTGAATTTTTACTCGTCTGATGCTTCGGTTTATGGATTATATGTGCGGTTTGGAGATAGTTCTAGAAGGACACCATTGAAAATTAACGGTAATGGAGGAATTCGAGCTGTGGCTGACGAGGGAAAGAGTGATCAGAAGCAAAACTGTGGCGACGAGCAATTAACGTGTGTGATGAAATTTGGTGGGTCTTCAGTGGCTTCTGCGGAGAGGATGAGAGAGGTTGCCACCCTCATTCTTAGTTTTCCCGAGGAAAGACCTGTGATCGTCCTCTCTGCCATGGGGAAAGCTACCAACAAACTATTGCTTGTAATGCACCGATCCTTTTAGGACTTTGTTTTAATTGCAGAATCTTCCTTGCCATCGAGTAACGAAAGTTTTTTCTCTAGGCCGGAGAGAAAGCGATAACTTGCGGCGTTTCTAAAGTATCAGATATCGAAGAGTTGAGTTTCATAAAGGAACTTCACTTAAGGTTTTATCTCTTACCATTTCTTGATTATATACTTCTTTGAATCATGGAGTTACTGTTTAGATTAGCATTTGTGGGTTTGTGTATGTAGGACCGTAGATGAACTTGGAATGGACGGTGGTGTTATTTCTGGTAAGGACCCTTTTAACCCTTTTGCTGCTCTACTACGTTTTTGTCTACGACGACGAGTATGAGTCCCATTTTCATATTAAATGATAAATAAGGGTAATGTATTAGAGATATTTGGCAGAACACTTGGAAGATCTGGAACAACTTTTGAAAGGGATAGCTATGATGAAAGAGTTGACTCCACGCACAACAGACTACCTAGTCTCATTTGGGGAGTGCATGTCCACGAGAATATTTGCAGCTTATCTGAATAAAATAGGAGTCAACGCACGCCAAGTATGAGTAATCTACATTAGACCTGCTTAAACTTCTAGGCTACCTTTTGGATGCCATCTTGGACAGTTTTGATGACAACTAACCATGCCAGTACATGTTGTTTGCAGTATGATGCGTTTGATATTGGTTTCATTACCACAGACGACTTCACAAATGCAGATATCCTGGAAGTAACTTATCCGGCTATTGCAAAGAAATTGCATGGGGACTGGGTTTCAAATCCTGCAATCCCAATTGTTACGGGCTTCCTCGGAAAGGTCTTTTCCTGCTGGCTAATTGTCTGCCTGGAAATTCTATTCACAGTTGATTAGTGAAGCATTGTTACCGTCTATGTGGCCTTTAATTGCAGGGGTGGAAATCCGGTGCAGTTACCACTCTGGGCAGGGGTGGCAGTGATTTGACGGCCACAACCATTGGCAAGGCCCTTTGCTTGAGAGAGGTTCAGGTAAGATTGCACCATGAATTCATGCATAACCAGTCAGAACCCATAATTCATAACATATGTGCACCGTTTTGCATCATTAATCCCATTCTTTGTGTTTGTAATCAACATCTGATTAGCTATTGTCTGAACAATATCAGAACTTAAGTTGAGGATTCTGCACAAATGTTCTTATGTTATTCTACCAAGAATCTTTTATCAGGTTGGATTGGTATTTTAACAGGTGTGGAAAGACGTCGATGGTGTTTTGACGTGCGATCCTACTATTTATCCAAATGCCGAGCCTGTACCTTATTTGACATTTGAAGAGGCATCTGAGCTTGCTTACTTCGGTGCCCAGGTTAGTTTATCGTTGTTTTCATTGATTCAGGTATTGCATCTTACTCAAATCTGAACCATATCAATGAGTGCACTTGATAGTCATTAAACTATTTGTATATCAAGTATTTGCGTGTGGACAGTGTGTGCCAGAATTTTGATGGGTGACAAAAAACTTATATTCTGTAATGACCATCATTAATAAAGTCAGTAGAGTAAACCTACACACACATACATATATAAAGAGTTTAGGTAAAAACATAGGTGTTCTTACCAACAGTATGTCCTGATTTTAGGTATTACATCCACAATCCATGAGACCAGCCAGAGAGGGTGCAATTCCTGTCAGGGTCAAGAACTCTTACAACCCTAAAGCTCCAGGCACTCTCATAACTAAGACAAGGGATATGAGTGAGGTACGCCACAGCTTCATTTTGACATGTTAGAATATGAAGAGAATTGACGGGTAGGTTGTCCTAACATGCACAGCTCGATGTAAAACCAATTACAGGCTGTCCTGACAAGTATAGTTCTGAAGCGGAATGTGACCATGTTGGATATAGCCAGTACCCGCATGCTTGGTCAATTTGGCTTCCTTGCAAAGGTTGAAATTGAATCATACAATTGTTTTGTATAATTTTCACTTACCGTCACATTAACTGCTCGCTCACGATAAATGTGTTTCGCATGGCTTCTTCATCTAAACAGGTGTTTGCGATCTTTGAAGATCTGGGCATTTCCGTGGATGTTGTTGCTACTAGTGAAGTTAGTATATCGTTGACGCTAGATCCTTCAAAAATATGGAGTAGAGAACTGATCCAACAGGCAAGCACGAGATATCATTCTTTTTCTACTAATATTTAGTTTTACTATGTTATTTTTCATGTCATGAGCACATGAAGTCAGTTTAGTCTCGAAGATTTTGAAATAGACACGCCAAATCCAGTCAGAAAAAAAATGTGTTAATTGTACGAAATCGCTTTTTCGAGCTAGAAATCCTTTTTTTGGAACTGCCATTGTTTTTAAAACCCCTCATTGCTATAGTTGGATGTGAAAGACATCTAGTATTTAAAACAAATTATTCTTTATTGCATTTCTTCTGCTTATTACCTTTCTCTTTATATTACACTAACTTCGATTTAATTACTTTTTTCTATAAAATAGCGAATAGATGAACGAAAAATGCATAAAATATTTATTATTAGAACAAAAAATGTGTGTTTTATCCTTTTCAATTTATATACCAGTCTAGAAAGTCCGGCAGATGGTTATGGGTGATTTGATGTCTAAGGATCAAGGGAAGACAATTTTCCTCTCATTGTCTCCTGATTCTTGTTGTATGATCTGGACTATCGTCTTCTGTGGGCAGGAACTTGATAATGTGGTCGAAGAGCTTGAGAAAATAGCGGTTGTGAACCTTCTGCAGCATAGATCAATCATCTCTCTCATTGGAAATGTGCAGCTCTCTTCCTTGATTCTTGAAAAGGTATTGTATAGCAAAATCACGCGGAACCGATAACTGGTTCCAAAGCTACATCTCAACTTCTCATACAAAATAGGAATTCATTAAACTGATTATTTGCTGTCTTTGATCCGGTGTAGGCGTTTCGAGTTCTTCGAACCAATGGAGTGAATGTGCAGATGATATCACAAGGCGCATCTAAGGTCCATTCCTAGTAACTCATCTCTATTTTCACACGAATTTATAGAACATATGATTAGGGCTGTAAACTAGTCGCTAGAGTTCGATTCTTTTGTTTCCGTGTTGGACTCATTATAATCAAGCTTGAACCGAATATGAGCCAAGGTTGTGCTCGTTTAATAAATGAGCCGAGCTCAAGCCTAACCTTTCAAGGCTAGATAAGCTCGCAAGACGATTCATTTAGCATTGAATTAATTATTATAATAATCTTTTTCATACATATTCATAATGAAACTAGGCGAACTAAATAGAGTAGAAACGAGCTCGAGCCGACTCGTTTAAAATTTAAGTAATTATAATTTGAGCATAACACTTGTATAAGTTTCGAACCTGATCCAAGCTCGAGTGAGCCCTGGTAAATTGATGTTGGATTCAGCTCGTTTACACCAGGCGTATAATCTATAACGATTTTTTGACGCTGAACCAGGTGAACATATCATTGATAGTAAACGACAGTGAAGCCGAGCAATGCGTGAAGGCTTTGCACCAGTGCTTCTTCGAGGGAAGTGATTTCTCTGAACTTGTACACAATGGAGGTGGATCTGTGAATGGTCTGTCTTTACCCTTGAAAGTAATAGGAGACGATCGCTGACTTTTAACCTTTTCACTTCTCTGTGTATTTACTTGGAAGAATATGGATTTTCTGATGCGTCATTTTGGATTATAGGTTTATATCTAATACCATTTGCACGTATTTTAGTGATAATGGCACCAGGTCGGGTTCGGACTGGATTCGGTGATCGTATTCACTATCATGTTGGATAAGGGGTATCAGGTCTCTTTGTCAGGTTTGAGGTTGATAGAAATATCGTAGAGAATATTATTATCAATATGCTTCCGCATAATAGTATAATAATTATCATTATCATATATTTATTTTTATATATGATATGGGTATGGGTTGGAAATGGGATGGGTATAAGTCAACCTACACCCGACACATACCTGCTTTAAAAAAAATCATAACCGATATGTACCTGATATTTTTCATGTTTTACCCGTTTCAGTCGAGGTGAATTAATCAAATACCCGTCGGATTCAGGCGTTTTTTCCGTCCCTATTCAAAACGCCACTGCATTGAGCCCTTACCATTTACGGCACTAATTTATCGTATAAAAAATGAAAATTGCAGAAACTCTCCTTATAACTATGTTTTTTTGTGCAAACTCTCCATTTACTGTATTTTTGCAACAACTCTCCTTCAGTCGTGTTTATTTTTGCAAAAACTCTACCTCACTCATGTTCATTTTTGTACGTTTATGCAAATCGTGAAAATTAATGAAAATGTCACTTAAGTGTTAATTCAAACGTGCTTAGGGGTGGACACTTTGACAACATAACCGAAGATCGAACCGAAACGAGGATCCGTGGGTAACGGTTCCGGTTCTGATTATTAAAAAAGAGAACTGTAGAGTCTGGTCCGATCCAATTCTTGACCGATTTGGTTCGGTTCTAGACCAATGTCCACCCCTAAACGTGTTAACTCAAACATCCAACACCTAAGTGACACTTCCGTTAATCATTCAACACCTAAGTGACATTTCCGTTAATTTTCACGGATTTGCACAAACGGTGCAAATTTAAACATGAGTGAATGAGAGCTTTTACAAAAATACAATAAAGGGAGAGTTTGTGCAAAAATAAAAAATAAAAATAAAAATTAGAATGAGACTTTTTGCAATTTTCTCTATAAAAAAACACCACATTCAAATGTTTATCTGAGTTCAATATAAATTCTGTAAGTTAATGGTAGGGCCTAGTGTGAGAATCCAATAGACGAATCACGGGCCCTTTGAAATTGGCCCGTTATAATCTTCCACCGCGGGCCCATACATCATTTGGGCTAATATTGGGGCTTGGCCCATACCATAATAAACTGATAATAATATTATCAGGTTCTCGTTACAGTCCTATTGTTGCTACTGTAAATTTCTTCTCAGTTCGTCTTCTCCACAGCTTCATCAACTCTCTGTGAAGCTCGAAGCAAAGGCCATGGCGGAGAGGTTCTTCTCGGTGGACCAGACTCATCTCCGGCACGAAGAACACGATCCGATCGTCCTTCTCTCTGGTCCTTCTTCATGGTGCAGTAGCTATCTTCGTCTCTTGTTCATTTTCTTTCTCTGGGGCAAATCGTCGAACACCTTGTAGGCGCTCCAGTTGTAGCGATCTGGTTCAGATTCTGTTCTTTCTGAGCTCAATTTCGTGGAATGTGTTCTTCATTTGCAGCGGAAAGACGTCTCTGCTGTTCCAGTTCGCTTTCAATTCTGCTGTGGAGATCGATTGTAGCGGTAATGGTAAAGTGGTGTTTCTGTGCAACAGGAAAAAGTTGGAAGCCAAACCTCCATATCTTTCTCAGGTACCGAGCTTCGTGATCTAACATATATTTGTATAGCTTACTGTATAAGTATAAGATTGTTGTTGCTACGCGATTTTGAGGTCACGGCGAGAAGGATTTGAGCTCACAACTTACTGAAACAGCAGATTGTGTGTTTCGTGTATGAATGTGGAGTCATGGTATTGAATGTGCATGGATTGTGTTTTTGTGTAAAGTTTTCAGTGAATTGATTCATTTTCTGATGTCTTTCAGAAGAACGAGTAAATTATGTGTGTCAGTATGTATGAATGTAGAGCTATGATGTCTAATGTGTATGAATTGTGTTTTTGATCTAATTGTTAAGGGAATTGATTAGTCTTTTGATGTATTTCAGAAGATGGAACAACAAATTAAATGTGTGATGTATGAATGTGGAGACATGCTACGTAATGTGCTTGAATTGTGTTTTGCCATTTGTGTTAACTTTTTAGTGGATTGATCCATCTTCTGATGTCATTCAGTAGATGGAACAACAAGTTATGTTTTCCATGCATGAATGTGAAGTAATGATGTCTAATGTGCATGAATTGTGTATTTGTGTTAACTTTTATGGGAATTGATTCGTCTTCAAATGTCCTTCAGAAGATAGAACAACAAATTTTGTGTGTCATGTATAATTGTGAAGTTATGTTATCTAACACGCACGAATCGTGTTGTGTTAACTTTTCAGAGAATTGATCCATCCTCTGATGTCTTTCGGCGAATAGAAATGAAGTATGGTATTCCCTTTGGGCAATTGTGTTGGTGACTGTAGAATTATTTCGCAGTATGGGTACATTTAAGCGTTTGATTTTCGGTGTTTGTTATAGGTATGTGGATGATCATGAAGCAATCAAGAAGTATTTTGCTGCATTTCACTTGTACGAACAGTTTCCTACTGCGGTGGTTATCGATGATTTTGGAGATTTCTTTGATGAAAGGTATTGAAATTGTTATTATAGAAATGTTTGATTTCGCTTGACATATTGTGGTGCATTGAGACTGTTGGTTCTGTACTTGTCATCCAAATTAATTTTTCGTTTTTCCTTGTGTGGTTTTTTGTCTTCCAAATTCGCGAAGGAGCTGCCAGGAGAGGTATGCCAATTCCCGGGGGCGAGATTTAGAGATGGTTCGGACCTTAGCTTTATGCCATAACGCCATAACTCATGCAAAGTGAGATTTTGGTCGTGAATTTTGCATGTTCATCACAAATAGTTCCGTCAATGACTCATATGTACTAGTTGTTTTGTATCACTTATATAACAGTGAAAGAGGGCACTGCAAGCTTCTCTTGTCTGATACGCACCATGGAGATGCGCCAAGGTTGATATTTATCTACAAGAGATGGATTAGAACCATTTTTACGATTAAAGGTTGGTTTAATGATAGGATGATTCTATGCTCAAAAGGGTTTCTTGGAACTTATTTTGTAGCTTTTGGATTCTTCGTTGAGGTCTGAAGTGTAATTTTTTTGTTGAAGGTGATGGATCTGGATCCTATCTTCTGAAGAGAACTAGTAGTAACTATCCAGGAAGTGGCAACTCAGGGAAGACAAGAACTGCAAAGTACTCCACAGCTCTTCAATACTTGGTTCTGGAGGGGATTACTGAAGACAATGAGCAATAGTTTAGTTCTCAGATTCATCAATCACTGTATGATCTGGTAATCTTTTAACCTTCAAACTCATATTTGATATCCTTTCCCTCATACTGAATTCCAGTCCGGTGGATTTACTTGAATTGTTTATATCTTTTTAATCTGATTGTTATTTCTGGCGAACCTCAGTTTACAAAATTGCTTCAGTGTTTCAGTTATCTAGAATGCTCTGAAACTAAAAGTCATATAACTTAGATTATTTAGATGAACATGCTATATAGCTTGGCAGATTGATCAAACGTCTATGCTATAATTATACCATGCATGATCTTGATACATATTGTTAGATACAGTGTTCAAATCATAACGAGAGCTGCTTGAGGGCAGTAGTGGAGATAATGGTGGATTAAGATTTGTTGATGAAAAAAAATAGAAAAAGGAACCAGTTGGAACTGACATGGCTAATCCGCTGAAGTACATTTACATCTGATTATAGTTGTCAAAACCCAAAAACTCAAGTTTATAGGTGGAGATTATCTTCATCTACAGGTTGGGTAGCGGAGCAAGAATGATATATGGGCTGCTGGTTCTGGTCTAGAGTGTAGTTAGAAGAAATTACCTACTTTAGCATATTTGGCTTTAACACGGTCTCATTTTGTACAATTCTATGCTTAGTCTCAAGAACTTAAGGCATTGCTGCCTTACGAAAACTTGTAGGAATTGATATTCTGCATATTCTGTTCTGAATTGCCACCCAAGATCGAACCTTGAAATTGAATCTGTGTTGCTCGATATGCACATTTAAACTGCACATGTACTAGGTAGTAAAGAAGCAGATTGGTCTGAATTTCCCATGAAAAATCAAAAGACTTCAGTTCGTTAGGTGAATGAATAACTAGCTATCGGTATTATGAATAATGAGTATACTCTTTTACCCGTTCATCAGCTGCTCGAAACTTCTTGATGCTAGGTGATTGAATTGCATAATTAACGAGCTTGTTGGATATACCTTGAATTGATTATATACCTATTGGGATTAGTCTGCTGTTTGGGTTTAAGTTTAAGCTTCATATAGTGATATGATATGTTTATTGTTTCATTTTCCAATTAGAGTTTGAGTATAGTATTATAAATGTTCCACCAAGTGAAAAAAACTGTCACATGGGAATTTGTACATGGTGTCAGGTTGAGAGAGAGGTTCCGAACCTGACGAGAATCTGATGTCTTTATCTGTTGTCTTTGATTCGATCAGATGTATCGTGCAGAGGTTGGGTATGGAACCCGTCTCCTATCCAATAAATTTTTTAAAGAAAAATACTTCAATTGGATATATTTTAAGAAACTTTTAACATATGTTTGATTTAAATTAATAATTTTTGAATGCATTTTTACTTGAGTTTTAAGAAACATGCATATTCGTATTAGGAGGCTGTCAGAAGCCCAACCCACCTAAAAGCTCAAGCTGATAGGTGGAGGCTCAGATTGTTGTAAATTGGTGAATAGATTCACATC
>JAYMTS010000040.1:0-16873 GCA_036898005.1 Geranium phaeum
CAATCAGACATGCCATACAAATGAATAAATCTTCCACGCGTAAAGAGGCCAATTCCATCAAATTATTTCCTTTCCATCATTTCATGAAAAAGCAAACTGGCCAGGTACTACCTGTTTATCTCTTGGAGACACACTTGATTTATCTACTATCACCCTGTTATGAATTCCATTCCGAGAGAACTACCTCTTCCAAGACTTATCACAAGAAAAATAGATGAGTTATATTTTGAATTATTAATTGGTATTTTGTAGTTGTCTGATCATGGTGATAAGCCTGATCTTTAGAGGAATTCGTGAGAGAGTACCGGGCCGACAAGGAGGCCTCTCACGAATTCCTCAAACCTTGTCGATAGTCCTTCCGCCATAACCACTGGCTCTGATCCCACGTTGATATGTTCCCGTACTTTGGATCTGGTTATGAGTCCGGTATAACAGCTAGATGGCGCGTGGGAGAGCAGCTTGTGCTTCATCCACGTGCAATGGTTGATAGGTAAGCTCGTTTAAAGAGAGCTTTGATCTGTAACTTCTCAAAACAATTCTTACTGCTTTATTGAATCTGCTCAAGTATTTATAGCCTAACGTTCCAAAACTAAACCAAAAGGTCATACTTATCACCATGATCGGATTAATACAAAATTGAAATACTAATAACTAATCCAAATAAAGAATTCAAAATATAGCTTATCTATATTCCTTATTTCTCTTGTGGTAAGTCTTGGAAGTAGTTCTCTCGGAATGGGATTCATAACACACCCTTTCATACAATTAGCTCATAGAGATGGAATTGGATCATGCACACATCCTGTTTTGTTATATTCTCTTACATTCTTGAATCATAGCAAACTTTATAAGATCAAATAAATGATTACAATATGTCACAGAACCAAACTTTGAATACATTTATATAATTGGACTAGAATAAAAGCGCAACAAATATACCTGTCATGCCAGTTGCCAACAACCCAAGGTACTTAGTGATGGGGAAAAGATGGGTAACACTTGTCTGATCCAAAAGCTTGTCCTGCATTACATTTTAGAATCCACTTAACTCCTACAACTTGAGTCTTGAGATAATAAACTGTAACAAACATAACTGTAGCACAAACAACAACTTATACTCACCGGGACCTTCTTTTGAGTCACAACACAGACTGAATCCTTCCCTCGCACACCAATTGAGGTGATCCCAGAAGCCTTAACGGCCTTAAAAGCATACTCTGTGTACTCATCCAAAATCTCAAACTCGTTAGATCATTCAGAGCAACTGTACTGACAGATTATACTGAAAATACTAGACATAACTAATTTTAACCAAAAGTTGAGAAAATAAAGCTATACATTTTTATAATCACATCTAAATACATCCCTTCAGTTAGGTCATCTAAATTTGGTTTCTTAACTCAATCGCTGCAAAACCCTAACAAAATCCCATCTTTTGTAAAGGCCATTAAATCTACAATCTCCAAACTTCAGTTTCGTTTCCCTTAAAACAAATCACAAATCCACACAGAAACAACTAAGAACGGTAAAGAAAAACCTTGAATAATGCAACCTAGGTCTCTTCTCATTAGCCAGACAAATAAGATTTAAACAAACATTTACACAATTTACCCTTAATTTTCTCATGAACAAAACAAAAGGTCGAAGTCGAAGAAGATGTTAAAAACCTGTAGCATTTTGAGGAGCGTCCCAGATCGAAAAATACAGAGAGGCGGAGAAGAGAAAACCTTACCTACTTGAAAGAGACGACCCTCCGGCGAAAATATAGTGATGTGACGATCGTACCCTCCACCACTTCCGCGACTCATTGTTTCTCTGAGGATTGACGAAGAAGAAGGTTGATGAAGGAGAGGGCTTTTCCGGCAAGAAAGAAGCGACGAGCTCGTGTAAATAGTAATACGCTACTGGCACTCCAGTCCTCAGTTTAAGGTGAGCTGGATGGGCCCAACCATTACGTTTTATGTGGGCCAGGCCCAGTGGAATACGAGTATGAATGAATTGATGAAACCGTTTAGCGAAGCTGAGTGGTTCAAAATGGAAGCAATAAAGTCTCTTTGGCGGTGGCCAATCAATGATGAAACAACAAATCCACAATTGTCGAACAAGTGTGATGGCCGGTGAAACATTTGTCCTCATCGCCGTGTTCGTGATGAGTCTGTCTCCTGAGGCGACATTGTCTCAAACGGAGGAATCGAATGTCCTCCTCCAGCTGAAGAGGTCGCTGGCCAACTCCGACGCAGCTCTGGCGACCTGGCAGGCCAACTCTCCCCCCTGCGGAGTCCCGCGCTGGAGCGGCCTCCGATGCCGAAACGGCGCCGTCCACACCATCAGGCTGGAGGGCATGGGCCTCTCCGGAAACATCGATATCGAAGCTGTGGAGAAGCTGCAGTTCCTGAGGAGCCTGAGCTTGGCCAACAACTCCTTCTCCGGGCCCATCCCGCCTTTTAACCGCTTCACCGCCCTCAAGATGATCTACCTCTCCTCCAACAACTTCTCCGGGGACATCCCCGCGGACTACTTCCACAACCAGGCGCGCCACATGAGGAAGCTGTGGCTCGACGGCAACGCCTTCACCGGCAAAATCCCGACGTCGCTCGCCAACCTCAGCGGCCTCATTGAATTGCACCTGGAAAATAACCGCTTCGAGGGGCCTGTCCCCGCGCTTGACCAGAAGTCGCTCATTGATCTCGACCTCTCCAACAACCGCCTCCAGGGGGAGGTCCCCGCGGGAATAATGGCCAGGTTCGACGCTCGGGCCTTCGCCGGGAACGAGGGCCTCTGCGGAGACAAACTGGGGAAGAAATGCAAGGAAGAGGAGAATCCGAACGCGGGACGAGAGATCAAGAAGCCGGAGAAGGAGAACAACAACACCGGAATGTTCATTGCCGCGATCTCGACGCTGGGGGCGATGGTGGTGTCCCTGGCGGCGTTGCTCATCATGAAGAAGGTGAGAGGCGGAGGCAGCAAGGCTGCGCCCCCGACCCGGGACGCCAACCTGGAGGTCCGCGTGGCAGCCGGCAGGGCCAAGCGCCGCGGTGGCGGGATGGGGGACATAGTTATGTTAAATGACGACAAGGGGTCTTTCGGGCTGCTTGATCTGATGAACGCCACGGCTGAGGTGCTCGGGAGCGCCGGGGTAGGATCCACCTACAAGGCCAATATGGCCATCGGGCTGTCCGTGGCGGTGAAGAGGATGAGAGACAGCAACGGCAAAGAGACCCAGGAGTTCCATTCGGAGGCCAAAAGGCTCGGAAGGTTGCGACACCACAACATCTTGTGCCCTCTGGCCTATTACTACAGAAAGGACGAGAAGCTCTTCGTTTACGAGTACGTTTCCAAAGGAAGCTTGTTTTACCAATTGCACGGTACATACTTGTTTAACAATGTCGTCATGTCATGTTTACACAACATTCCCTTATAGAGTATTATTATATACAGTGATTTATACTTGATCAGGTGATCACGGTGGTTTGAGCTGGCCCAACAGGTTAAACATCGTAAAGGGCATCGCCACGGGGCTGAACTACCTCCATAACGAGCTAGCACCGTCGATATTGCCCCACGGGAATCTCAAATCGAGCAATGTTCTTCTCGGGAATGATTACAATCCGTTGCTGTCCGAATTTGGGTTTTTCCCATTGTTCGGGGCGAAAATCGCCGCGCAAATGTTGGTGGCATACAAGGCACCGGAAGCTATACAAGATGGGACGATATCACCAAAATGCGACGTATTCTGTTTGGGGATTATAATGCTGGAGATCATATCGGGCAAGTTACCATCTCTTGCCACCAATGGCAAAGGTGGGACGGATTTGGTCGAATGGGTCGGTTCGGTTAGGTCCAAGGGGAAATTAACAGAGCTATTCGATCCGGAGATCGGTAGCTCTGCGGATTCTGTAGGTAATATGGAGGAGCTCGTTAGAATTGCCGAATCTTGCGTAGAAACTAGTCCAGAGGATCGTCTGGACATGGGAGAGGCGTTTCAAAGAATAGAACAAGTACAACCTTAGCATGAAAAGTTGTTCATTTCGATTTTTGGAGCTGGACGAGCGTTTGTGTACTTGTAGGCTTAGTAGTAGGATTGACAGGTAAATTTTGTTTTAACATATCAAACTTATTGTTTAGTTCTTACCCTTAAAATTTAGGACCATTGTATATGTTTTGTGTGTACAATTTATTGACATTACATTAGAACAGATATATTGCTTTCTCTTCTGAAATACTCTTCAATAATTATTAAGGTTACTACACAAAAATTAAGGATGACAAGATTCAATTAGAGTAAGTTGGGTAGTGTTTTTTGAAAGTTGAAGGATTAACTCAATATTTCTGGAGCACGTAGTGACCGCCATAACTTACCTAGTACCTGAAATACGTATTTAATATATTTGATATAACTATTTCTTCAGTGTCCATTGTGGAATATCTTGTCGATCAAGGAAGATTTTTGGCGACAAATTGAATAATAAATTAGAATACTAACATAAGTGAGTAACAAGATATCTTGTAAGAGTGACGAATGCCTACTACTACTAGTGGAAGGCTTTTGTATTCTATCAATTTTATGTGGAGTGAATCAACACTTATTAAGTAACTAGTTAAGCACTAGAACTTGGGTTCTAATTGCCTGGGTTCGAGTATTCATCCCACATTTATCAGTATAATTTTAAGAAATTGTCCAGGTCAGTTAACATGAATGACAAACAAGATGAGTTCGTTCGTATGGATTTTGACGGGGTGGAGTTAGTAACTCTCCATCGAATTGAGATATTTTGTTTCTGTATAAGAAGCAATAACATAATGGACCTTAATGATAAAAACCTCATGTATGCCCTGTTTGCGTTATTAAACCAATTACTCTACATTTTCGCAGTAATAATTATACTGTGAACAATGCTATAGTGCTTAAGCCAGAATTCAAGCAAAGAACCATCCTCCTAATTTATTACTACTGCAATATATAACACATATCCAGCAAAACGAATGAAACAACAAAGAGGAAGATAAAATGAAAGAGAAATCATACTATTGTCATTTGAGAAAAATGGCGGTAATGCTCCAACTCCAAGCAACGGTTAGTAAACAATCACTGAACAATTCAATTTGACCTTAAATAACTTATGGTCTGTTTGCTGGATTCTGGCACAAGACCGCCACCTTGCAAACCAACTTTGAACCATGCATATTTTATAAAGAGTGAATATTGAAATGAAAATTCTGAGCTCACAAATGATATTTTCACTTCTCGGGCAACAGAAAGATTGCCCGGCCTTGTCTCATAGCTCGTACGACCTACCGCGATAATATTCACAGGTATGGCATGAACCAGAGAGCGTACATCAGTCCATATCAAGAAATTCCATCATTTTCCTCATGGTACCTTTAAGGCCTGTAGCTTCCCTTTCAGCTTTCTGTGCCTACAATAAAGAAAACATTAAATAAGCCATATGCTACTTGTCAGGACAGTAATATAGCCAAATTAAACATTGATAGATAGTAATCAACAAGAACTATTCTCTTCCACCAATTATAGTCGAAGTTCTCGATCTGCACCGAACATGCGTCTAAACAACATTTGTATTTGGTGATAGAGCGAAGAAATATTTTACTTACAAAATGGGTAGAGGACCCACTGAAGCATGCAAACCTAGTATAAATGTGTTGTATTATAGTATTATCCAGTCAAGACTGACTACTAAACTAAATTTGATGTTTATAACTTTCTTTCTTTTCCCTTGGAAAGGCCTTCTCCTTGACATCCCAAAATTATGTCGTAAGACAATTGTTAAATAACCCTAACATACTACAGCATAATCTTCACAAATAAGAAGTGTATTCAGGCAGTAAGAGAACTCCCTACTAACCCTTTTAATTTCTGCTGCTGAAACTCGAGTCATATGTGGTGGAAGGTCGTCTCTCTCTGCGTCCTAACAAATCAATTGAAAATAGTTAGGCACTAATAACAAGGGAACGTTGTTAAAGGCTATCCCAAAGAGAAAAATCCCAACTCGCCTATTAAGACAACATTCTCGCCACGGATTACATATAGACCTAAAGGAATGTCACAGTAAAGATCACCAACAATGACTCTCTCACACGCACCCTCAAGGACAGCATTGGCTGCATGCAAGAAATAGCGGTATTTAATTTGTTAAAATATATGTTTGTAAGACTGTCAGCAATGGACGACATCAACAAAATTTGTACCAAATTGGTCAAAAGAACGAAGCATTCCCAATAGCTTCCGACCATCTCGCAGCAGTACAAGAAGTTTCTCTGTAGAAACAAGAAAAAATACATTGAGGACTGCAAACACGGCCCAGATAAAAGAGGAAGCAGAGACTGGACAGAAAAGGACAGTGTAGTGAGGTTTTTCTTTCTAACGCCCATTAATGTCTTGCCAGTAAAGGTATAACGAGGAACGAAAAACTGATTTTTAAGTACATCAACTAGCCCACTAAAAAAAGTTTTGTATTCTATTAATGCAATACACCAAAGTTATATTCACTATACTCTGTTTGCAGTTCATTTGCTCTATAGCAAACAGACTCTCAAGCCAGAACATAAGCTGCTGCAAAGCTGCTTCATAGTTTCCCCACTCTTCACTAAACTAAAAAAGATTGATTACCAAACATTGAAAACATGAAACCACATATAGAGTGCATACAGGCTCTGCTTTCAGAGATTGAAAAAAGGATAATAATGTTTTTCTTCTTGCTCATTAGATAACTTTCCACTACAATGGCAGCAACTCAAGCTGAAATTTCTTGAGATACTCATTAAGTTAGCATTCATGTTGATGGATCAGTTTGTCTCAGATGACCACATTAAGTTCAGGCGTAGAGCTACAATTAATATCCATTACATACAGTTAAGATTAATTCCTTGTTTGTCAGCAGGTTCGCTATAATACATTGATCAGCACAATGAAGAAATTGTTGTTCCTTTCCACAAATTTCTAACCACTTGCAATTAATTAGTGGGAAAGAAAGGAATCCTTCAAGTAAATGCATATCATTACAGGAGAAACATATAGAAAATACAATACAAGCTCAATAAACTGAAAACTGGTAAAACCCATTGTCCAGAAAGCTTTAAATCAGTTAGTTCCAGAATCAATGTTATGAGTAGAGGCATAAAGTCATTGAGAGGAGGAGCTTACTGTCAAGGTAGCTGGCAAGCGAGGTTGATAGGTAGATATCTTCTGGAGCAGACCAAGACATTGGTGTCTTCAGAATATAAAAATAACCACAATTGTCTTTAGAAATCAAACAACAAGCTCAAATTTCTCAAAAAAGAAATAAATAATCAAAATTACTCTCAAATTCAAGGAAACTCCTAATTCTTCAACAATTCTCGAAACTCACAACATATCTTCCACGGATCCAAAAAAACAACACTAACACTTGGTCGAGCTAAAACACTACACAAACTGAAAATCAGCGGACCAATTCACGACATAGAGAAATTTTCTTCCGGATTGAAGAGACAAGATGGTTGGAGAAGAAGCGCGCGCTCAGATCCAATCGCAACCAAATTTCATGGATGGTGGGTAAGAGCTAAGAAAGGGAGAGAGAGAAAATGAAGAGAAAGTGTGGAAAATTTCTCTAGGGTTCGATTCGATGTCTCTCAGTCTCAGTGTACAAATTGGAGCAAATAGTACACAAATTTGGTTGCTCCATTTCTGAGATAAGTAGCTCTGTGTTTGTAGTTGACTCAATGAAGATGGTCACGTGGCAGTTTTTTATTGGATGGCCTAGTTTTTCACTTGCTTATTGCTTGAGCATTTTACTGTATTTTTTCATGCATCAAAAAATACTTGGAACTTCAAAATAAATGGGAATAAATATGTATCATTGAAATTTAAACTTAGAACTCAAATTAAAATATATGACCATTAATAATAGAATAGAAGTATGAGTTCAAATAAAGTCTTTTGCAAGACTATAATTAGTCTTTGTACTGACTTTAATTTTTTGTTTCAGTTATTTGTACTTTGATTTCTCAATGCAATAAATTTGTTAGATTTTAACATATACTCGGACTTTGTAAATGTTAAGTAAAATATGTAAACAGTTACCATTTCAAGTATTCTAAGTGTTTATTGAATTGCTTTCTTTTTTCTTTTCAAATAGTATATTTTAGATGGAATTAGAAATGTTTAATATTTGAGCTTGTAATTTGCAGGCAAAAACAACCATGTATTATATATGTTGTGCATTACAAAGAGCAAAGCATAGCCCCAAAAAAGTGTTCCTTGGAAAAAGTGACTAGCCTCGCCAGTAGACTTGTAGTTGACCATGATTCACGTAACATGTTTTGTTCTGTATCAACGGACACAAACACGAAAAAAAAAGAGAAATCATAGTCAACGGAGCAAATATCCATCATTGTCTTGATCATGCATTTCACCATGTTCGTGCTTGAGAATTTTCATCTTCACTGCTTGATCTGATGAATCTGCATAATAATCAAGACATCGTTAACAACAACAAAAACATACTTTCAGCAAGAAGAAATCAGAAATGTTCTCGTGCTATTACCTTGTAATCAAAACGATAATAAGAAGTAAGGTGTGTTTAAATCTCTAGAACAATATCTGCAATCGAAATAAGAAATCACGTTAACATCACATTACTTCTTATACTGTCTTGTACTATGTTAAAAATGTACACATTGAGAAACTTACATGCAGAATCAGTTTTCACCCATTTACCATCGGCACCTTTCTCCAGCATTTGGTCTTCTTTATCAATCTTTTCCATCTGTTTGTCCTCTAGGTACTTCTTACTTGACTGTGCTCGGGAGGTGTTTTGAGCGAAGATCTTTTTGTGAAGGATTGTTCGTAAAAGCTGTAATAAACAAGATCGATTGAAATTTGCTGATATGAAATAACACGAGTCTTTGTTTGCATGTGGAAGGATCGGTTCATATCTATGCATGCATATTTAGGATTTTGTTTGCGTACCTTCTCCATTCTCGACTCTTGAAGCGAATCTCTCAAACTGGGTGCTGGTGCAAACCCGCTGCCACAGACAAACATCTTCTTGAGAAGAAAAGAAATTGATTTTTTCCCGATATCTTTTTTTCTCTTATCTGCATAGATCTCCTTGCATTTGCCAATGATAACACTAATTGTCCGGTCAATGTCATCGTCTTTATGGTCATCTGAATCACTGCATAGTGCATTACTAATTCTCCGATCAACCTCCAAGCTTGACGGGCAATTAAGGAACCTGTCGAGTGGAAGACCCGAGATCTGTTTTTCCTTATCAGTAGTAGGCTTCTTCGTTAACAGCTTTGTCAACTCTTTCTGTAACTTGCCTACCTCTTCGGGTGTGAAATCCGAGAAGTCATCAGATGAGGATGGGTTCTCCTCAATCTCATTGCAAGAAGGATTCACCTGAATCTCTTGAAGTTGTACTCTTTCTTTTAGATCAGTATTTCCAAAAGTCCCAATCGCAAGAAGACTATGAGGCCAGTCACTGAATTCTTCACGAGGCTCTTGTTTCGCTGCCCTATGATCTAAACATTGAGACAAACAAAATAAGAGTTAAGAATAAAGCAAGTAGAAGAAACATGTTTTAATTTCAATTCATTAACTATAATGGGGTCTGGAAGGTTTGATCCACTTGACCCTTATGACCGTACTATGGTTAACTTATGATATGCTGGCACTCGACTTCTCATACTCAAGCTTATTGGTTCTACCTCTCAGACTCTTACTTATCTCGGTGCAAGCAAATATGTTTCAAAACATAACTCCCCATAAAGATCTTCAATATGAAAGCTTCATGACGAGGAAAAAAACACAGCAACATGAATAATGAATATAAGATTGACAAATGCTTACGGATGACTGGAACTGTGTCTGGTTTTTTGTTCACCGGTCTCCCTGCATTACCAAGCTTGTTTTGCATCCAGCCGAAGAGCTGCAAGCAATTGACATGTTACATTCAATCTTCTAATATGCAAAGTAAAGAAGACATAGTCAAACTAAAGAGATTTTGATAAACTATATGGTAATGAATCACTCACCTTCATTTTCAGGGCTATGCCTTAGAATTGGTGGTGGAACTGATAATTAAGAAATGGGTGGGGGTGTTAAGAAGCAGATCTTAAAAGCCAATAGATATGAGAGTTGGGCTTTGGGAGTATAAAACAAAGAATTAGGTATTGATGAATTTCATGGCCAAGCTGATTTCAATAGCTTCCCATTGGTTCAAGTTCCGAAACTACGGCCTTCTGTCACCTTCCTTGTATCTTCTGCAAAACAACTAATGAACTCACACACTACTAACATAAAAACATTCTCTCCTTACACTATAGTACAATATATATTGAGAGTTTTATGGGTGAAGCATTCTGGAACATCCTTTGCACATAGAGCCCTTGTGTCACTGCACTTATCCGTTGGATTGTAAGAGTTCAGATCTTAAGGCAAATAAATTTTGAGGCAATCTCCATATAATTCTCATCCAAGGGTGACAGTGGCACCACGGGGGACATGTATGGATGCAAATGGGGCTTGAGAGAAAGGTGGAAGAAATATAATATTATAGTGGTGTGGTGTCACACTATTGATCACATATTATGATATTAACATCACTTCCTACTGAAGACATACCAAAAACGGACAGACACATGCAGATTTTTTAGATCTGAGATTCATAATTTATACCACTTGCAATGCACTAATTAATGTGTAGTAAAAAATTAATGTGCAATTTTCCATCTCCTCCTTTTTTCTTCTCAATTTGTCACCGTGAACAAATTATCCATTTATAACTGATAACATGCTATAACGAGCTGCAATATTAAACTACTGTGCAGCTAATAGGGCAATAATACTTCCTTCAGTCTCTAGCTTTCTTAAATTAGACATCAAAAAATGATTATGTATTAACTATTGACAATATTCTATATTGTCCTCGTATATAAATAGACACTTTAATTTTGTTAAGAAAAACTAATTATAAAGAAATTAATAATATTCTGTATTTACTTCTTATAATCGTGATTGAGATAGCGCATGAATATTTTAGTGATCTTTTTTTGTTTCTCGTCACAAATTGTACAAGAAATACTACGAGTCTATTAGAAGATAAACAAAGGGGTCCAAAGATGGAGTTATGAGTGGAATGAAACAAGTAGGTAGATGCCGAAAGAAGAGACCAAAGTCAAGATAAGCAAAAGGGTTCACGAGAAATAGATTGTTGATAGGAACCCACATACCATGGCATGGAAATGTCCCTCACTGCCCGGACCAGCACCTGAACTTCACCTGGCTGCACTGCTTCTATGGCACCAACTTAAACCTCTGCAATTATATAAAAACTGGCAAGTTCAGCATAGATAAGTCAAAGATACTCCTCTAGAATAGAAAAAAGAACAAATTTGAATCCATCCCTCAGTTGCTGCCACCTGCCACACAAGATTGGCTAGTCTAGAACTAATCTTGTTGTTAATCTGCCATTGGCTCTTATTTTGGTTCAAGTAAATTTCTTCCCTATTTGTTTACCACCAAAATAGGGTCTCCTTTTTCCTCGTACAATACTCCACACTTACAATTTTCACCTTATAAACCAAAACAAATAACGTCTAGTAATATATTTAGAAGTTGGGTATCATAAATATAACACTATGTTGTAGTATGTAGATAGCACATCTTTTCCAAGAAATTGAACTTTTTAGAGCTATATCAAATATCAATTGGGAGATATGGTTCCTTCCCAAGAAAGCACATTTTACGAACAAACTTCATATATGAAATCCTGGAATAGGATTCCATTCAAACATGACAAGAGCAAGATCTCTATCAACAACAAAAAACAAGAGATCTAATGAACAAGTATAGTGTCTGAACACCAGAATTAAGTGCATTTCAAAGCTGAGGATCTCATGCTTGATTTCTATTTAGAACTTCACAACTCAATGGGAAACTAAATTTGATATCATCCCTGATCGAGTCTATAATTTTGTACTGGTGGTCAAGTTGAGTAACCACTTCCATTCCACTTCAAAACAGAAGTTACTCAAAATTAAGAAATAAATTAGTAAACATTGTCTCAATATGAAAAATAACAAGCTTGAGTCAAATGAAGAGCCTAAGATGAAGTTTCTGGAAGGAAGTTGCCTCTACTCAAAATCTCCTTTCAAATTCCACACTTTTGACCATTAGTTCACTAGAAGAAGAAAATCATGTTACAAAGCTATTAACCCATAACAAAGAAATTGTTCCACTCTAGAAATCAGTATCACACAAGTTAACTTCTACCCAAGTTTGAAAATTTGGACTCACAAATCATCCTTATCATTAGTGCTTGTAACTAGAACCAATACGTCCACATATGCGTCTTTATTTTATTCATGTAAATAATTTCAATAAGTCAAAAGAACATTAAAAACTAAGTGTACATACGTGGTACGCTAATTAACAAAGAGCAGATAGTTGATTTTTTATTTATTTATTTTGCACACTGGGATATTAAGAAAACAAGGACAGCACAAAAATAAGAAAATAAAGTATAGGTACCTCCGCCTTGCCCGTGCCGTCGTCTGGAACTTCAAACAGATCTTCATCTCCAACCAATCTATTTCTAATATTATATTATAACCTGTGATCTAGTACTAGTAGCAAGTGCCAGCCAATGCCATAACATCTGGAAAGGCTTGGAACCAATAAAATGCAAGCATGAGGTAAGGCTATGGCAGTTGGGCTACGTGTCACGACAATGCAACTCCCATGATGTTATGTTGGACCAACACGTGGAGCAGTTTCACTTTTCACAAGAGTCTAGTCTACTCTCTCTTTTATAAGCTATTGGGACATAAGGCTACTCTATGCAATGTCGCTTTTCAAAAGAAACACTTCAAGTTCATTTTTTTCAGAAGGGGTACATAATGTTAATTTAGCCGTCAACTAACCCAAACTCTATTAAATTTAACTGATTTTGTTTATTTAAAAGTCTAAAATACCATTCATAGATCAAATTTAAAATTAAAGTGGTCTAATTGGTTTAATTATGGAAGTACCATGCGCTGACCTGACCAAACTCGAAAATATTTTCACCGACGACTCAGAGGTCGTCGACTTTTTTGCCAACCCAATGCTCGACGAAGATGAAAAGTGGGAGCTCGTGGAGAAGGTCGGGGAGGCGCGGGGCTGCAGAAGCACACAGTTAAGAGTGTTGATTGTTGAAACACGAATGACACACTTTTGAAAACTTGATTGTTTTAGGGCATTTTGAACTTTTTGATCAAAAATTAACATTGCCAGAACTTAAGTGACAAAATCAGAGACCCTACATGTAACTTTCAAACGTGAGTGATAAGTAAAAAAGTGCATAGTTTGAGAAAAGTATGTGAAGTTTTCCCAAAATAGTTAAGATAGAGGCAGAAACTGAAAAAAAAAGGAGACGGAAAGAAAAAGTTATTAAAAGACGGGTTAATAACAGAAAACTACACTGTGCAATGTCGGTTTTCAAAAGGAACACCCCAAGTTCATTTTTTTCAGAATGGGTGCCTAATGTTTATTTAGTCGTCAACTGACACAAACTCTGTTAAATTTAACTGAATTGGTTTGTTAAAAAGTCTAAAATACTCTTAATGGTTTTGATTTGAAATGAGAGTGGTCTGTTTGGTTCAAGCATGGTCTGACCGGTTCAAAATCGGCTGATCAATTTAAATTAAAAATGAATTACTTTTATTTAATAACCAATAATTTTAATATTTAAAAAATCCAAATAAAATTATAAATTACTTTTGTTGAGCCTTCATCGTTTCAGATCTTGGCCAAATGTGCAGCGAATCTGATGATGGGGAGCCTCACATCTTGGGTGAGGAGCACGACAGTGGCGGAGGCCTTGGCGGCAGCGTCCTCCTCCGAGTCAAGACGATTCTTGTTTGTCTCCAACGGTTTTTCGGGCGATTTTTTTGATATGTAAAATTGTTGTGTTCTTGAGAAAAACTGGAAAAAAATAGATTGATGATGCCTTTGGTTTCTAAGAATTTAATGGATTACTTGAGAAGTTAATTGGTGATGTTCTTTAGAAAAAGCTGCTTGTTATGTTCTGTGTGATTCTAATCCGTCGTTATTTGAGAAGTTAATTAGGCAGTGGGTGATGCCTTTGAAATCTAAGAAACATAGGAAACTAAAGAAAATAGGTTGAGAACTAATTTAATTCTAACCAAAGATTTAATGTTTCTAGACTTGATTTTGATGAAATTGACCAAAAAAATTCAAGGGCATTTATTTGATTTAAAGAACATTTGGGGGTATTATTGTCATATGTGAAAAATTAAATCAATTACTTTAATTACTAAAAAATTGTAATTATTATTTATTAAATAAAATATTTTTTAATTTAAATTGATTGACCGGTTTTGAACCGGTCAGACCATGCTTGAACCAAACAGACCACTCTCATTTCAAATCAAAATCATTAAGGGTATTTTAGACTTTTTAACAAACCAATTCAGTTAAATTTAACAGAGTTAGGGTTAGTTGACGGCTAAATAAACATTAGGTACCCCTTCTAAAAAAAATAAACTTGGAGTGTTCCTTTTGAAAACCGACATTGCAGAGTGTAGTCTTCTGTCATTAACGCTTAAGAGAATGTATTAGACTTTTGAATATGTGATTCGTATGCTAAAGATGGGAAAATAAGTGGGCCAAGTCAAATGGGCCTCCTAATAAACAACAAAGGAGCCCAATTTACTAAGTCTTTTATTTAGCTAGTTTAATTAAATTGAAGATATTTTAATCTATTGAGTCATAGTGGATCGATTCGGTTTTTGAGCGGTTTAGATTGATTAAACTGAAACTTAACAGAAATTTGTTGGTTTTTCTCAAAATCGAATCGATCAAAATCAAACCGATTGGTTAACCGAATTGGTCGATTTGGTTTGGCTCAGTCAGTTTTGGTTGATTCGTTTTTTTAAGACCCCTACCGATAATTTTATTATAAGTTTATAACATATCATTACAAAGTACATGAGCAAGAGAAGGCGGAAAATCACTCTCAAACCCCCCTCAAGCTGGAGCATACAAGTCATATGCACCTAGCTTGTTACAAATATAAATTATGCAGGGTACTTGTAAGGATTTTGTGAAGACGTCTACCAGTTGATCACTAGAGTTAAAAAAACCTGGTTGTGATGTATCCTGACATAATTTTTTCTCGAATAAAGTGACAATCGGTCTCAGTATGTTTGGTCCTTTCACGAAACACTGGATTTGACGCAATGTGTAATGCAACTTTATTGTCACATATCGATGTCATCGAAGTAACCTCAATCAGTTTGAGTTATTGAAGTAATTG
Organism: Geranium phaeum; assembly: GCA_036898005.1. Classification (NCBI taxonomy): domain Eukaryota; kingdom Viridiplantae; phylum Streptophyta; class Magnoliopsida; order Geraniales; family Geraniaceae; genus Geranium; species Geranium phaeum. The sequence continues at coordinate 15,324 of JAYMTS010000040.1, forward strand.
TTTTAGCCATACGAGTTCGCATATAGCCAACGCTATGACTCGGTATTCGGCTTCTACACTAGATCTAGCAACTACAAATTGCTTTTTACTCTTTCATGAGATAAGATTTCCCCATCATTACACAATAACCTGTCTTCATAATTTAATCCTTGTCCCGGAGTTCCTTTGATAACTCTTAAAATGCGTATAATTGCATCTTAATGAGAGCATCTCAGTGAGAATCACATGGATATTGAAGAAATTGACTTACCACACTCACATCAAATGAAATGCCTGATCGAGTTATAGTAAGACAATTAAGTTTCCCAACAAGTCTTCGATACCTTCTAGTATCTTCTAAAGGCCCCCCTTGTCCTGGAAGAAGTTTATACCCGAGGAGATTGTTTGAGACCATAAATCGAACATCGAAGTTTGAATACTAAACTAGTCTCCCCCTGAACAACAAAACTAGGGGGTTGTTCCATGCAAATCTCTTCCTTCAGGTCACCATGAAGGAAAACACTCTTGATATCTGACTGATGAAGATGCCAATGACAGACAACAAAAATAGAAATGAGAAGACGAATGGAGAAAATCTTTGCTACAGGGGAAAAGTATCGCCATAGTCGATTCCAAAGATTTGATATAGCCCTTGGAACCTAGTCGGGCTGTAAGCCGATCCACTTTACCATCTGATCCCACTTTGACTATATAAACCCAACGACATCCAATAGAAGATTTGTTAGGAGGAATGGGAACAAACTCCCAAGTGCCTTGTGACTTCATAGAAGATATTTCATCTACCATAGCATGTCGCCAACCCTGATCGGATAGTGCCTCATTGGTAAAATTAGTTATTGAGGCAGTAGACAACGAAAAAACAAAAGCAAAATGTAATGGTGATAAACGATGATAAATTATAAGTGAATAAATAGGGTGTGAATTACGAGTAGATCGAGTACTACGTTTGAGATCAAGAGGCATGAAAATAGCAGGAGGCAGTTTCGCGACAGATTGAGGTGCTGGAGAAGGAGATGAGTGCTCATGGGCATCTGCAGGGCTTGTGGAAAGGCGACGAGAATAAACCTACAACGAGAGAGATGATGTCCGTGCACATAAGGCTCTGGGATGGATAAAATGGAGGGAATAGGCAATATATAACAAATTTTGCTACTATCGGAATCAAACTAGGAGAAATAAGGCATCGCATCAAAAAGTGATATATCACCGGATATGAAATAACGATTAGTACTAAAAGAATAAAACTTATACCCTTTTTGAAGTCGAGAGTATCCCAATAAAATGCACTTAAAAACCTTAACAGACAACTTATCACGCCAATGCGTTTTGTCATGAACAAAACAGGTACACCCAAACGTACAAAAGGAAAGAGGGCAGGGAGACTATTCTGGAAGTAAAATAGAAAAAAGTATCTGATTTTGTAAACAAATAAGGGCATATGATTGATCAAATATTCCTCAGTAAGGTAGGCATCAACCCAAAACGACTGGGGACATGATGATGGATGATCATAGTCCGAGCAGTTTCAATAAGATGACGGTTTTTGCGTT
>JAYMTS010000041.1:0-16723 GCA_036898005.1 Geranium phaeum
ATTTGAGTTGATTATGTCTAAACTAATCAATTTTTTTATTTTAAAAATATTATAAATATTATAACTACATGTGTTTTTATTACATATGTAAATTTATATTAAAAAAAATTAAAATTACAAAAATAAAAACCCATGTTAATAACCCTCCATAACTTGAAAAGCTCATATAAGTTATTATAGGGTTGCGTGACATTTACAAACTTGGCTAATACTATGGCTATATGCAATCCAACTCACTAGCGAAGGTTCCAAAATAAACAGGGAATTTCTCATTTCCTCAAAACCCGCTCAATCCCTTATCAGTCCAATCATTAGCCTCCATCGCAGAGCGTTACCATGCGACCGACTGCAGAGGATCTCTCCCCTCCCATTCATTTACCGCTGTCACAATCACAAAAGCCACACCTGTTGCGTTGAGTCCGCTTCTTTGAAAATCAGAGGCTCGCCGTTCTCGCTCGCTCTCCACACGCCTCGCTCGCTCTCTCTCGCTCGATCGTAGCTTCTCTGCAACTGCTGCTACGCCATAGCTCTGTTACTGTGAATGCTCCATCGTCGTCGTCATGAATAAATCTCGTGCCTCTTCGTCTATTCTCAGAGCGGCTTCAAGGTCGAGGCTCGTCTCTTCTCCTCTCTCGAGAACCGTCGCGCCCTCGGCTCCTTCGCCGCCGAGCCAGCACCGATCTCTCAGCTTCTACTCCTCCGCTCGCTGGAGCCATGGCGTCGATTGGAGGTCCCCTGCTAGAGTCCGTGCTCAGATCGGGTCCGTCGCTCCCGTGATCGAGCAGTTCCAGAGGAAGATCGCTTCCATAGGTATTGTAATCACTGTTTCTGGTGTCCCGTGATTCTGGAGTTGTTTTTTTATTGATTGATTTGATTTTCTGGCTGATGGTGCTCGTGAACGCTTATTTATCCGTTTCTTAAATTTGTGTACCGTTTGCGAACTAAATTAGGATGGATAGTGAAAAAAATGTCGTGTAGGTTTTGTTTGGTTGTATCTTCTGTCACTTATTTGGAGTATGAAGGTCGGTGTTCATGAAAATGTTTGAGGTAGGATTTGAGATATGTTTAGAGCTGAATCAGATTGAGTTTGTGGATTGATTACTGGAAATGATGAATATTGTGATAATATTTGTGTTGCCTTTACAGTCGGTTGTTAGAACGCTGCATTGTAATAAGTGACTGGAATGATATGAGAAAGGTGTAGTGCTTACGTGCAGTGTAATGAAATGCATTGTGAATTATTTGTTACTTGTTAGCTGTTAAGAGACTTGTAAACTATATGTTCTATGTATTCATGGCTTGGTGTCATGTAGTTGTGGAGTTTTTCATTTTTTGAGTATTTTTTTATTGTTTGGTTTGTATATTTGGTTGATTGTGGTCGTCAAAGCTTATTTATCCGTTTCTGAAATTTGTGTACTGTTTGGGAACTAAATTTGAATGGATAGTACAAAAAGTTATGTGTAGGTTTTGTTTGATTGTCATTGTCACTTATTTGGAGTAGGAAGGTCGATGTTCATGAAAGTGTTGGAGGTAGGATTTGAGATATGTTTGGATCCGAATCAGACTGAACCTGTGGATTGATTACTGGAAATGATGATATTAACATGATATTGTGTAATATTTGTGTTGCCTTTGCAGCGCCGTTATTCAGTTGTTAGATTGCTGCATCGTAATATTTGTTAGTAGTTAAGAGACATGTAAACTATGTGTTCTGTATATTCATAGCTTGGAAGTTGTTTTTATTGTAATGTGTTATTGGAGTTGCAATTACCAAGCACAAAAGCCTGTTTGTTAGACTTTAAACTGGAAATTAGATTTCATATCATTTTGTAGTATCATTTGGAAGTAATGTGTGTAATAGTAATCTTTTATGTATGGTTTCAGCTGCCGAACACCCTTTCCAGGGAATCTTGACTAACCTTCACAAGCCAGGCGGTGGCGAGTTTGGAAAGTTCTACAGTCTCCGCGCTTTGAATGATCCAAGGGTTGGTAAGGCTCTACAACATGTAATGTAACAGTTATTTTTGTTTTTATGCTATAAAATATTTTGTTCTGCATTTATTTTTAGCTTTATCAAATTTAAGGCCTTATTGCTGCTGTGTTCTGATTTTTGGCATTTTACCACTTTCCCAATCAGATGTCTTGGTTGTGAGCTCTTTCGTAGTCTATTCCTATTTGCTTAGCCAATATTTTGGCTGTCCCGATAGCTTCAGTAGTTACCTGGATAATTCAGTCTGCATAGAATCTTCATATCGCGCATTGATGATATTCTGTGCTATTCAAATATGTTGTTGTCTCATTCATGTGCATAAAGTAATTCTAGCTTGTTTTTCCCATGTGGATTACAGATAAGCTCCCTTACTCGATAAGAATACTTCTTGAATCTGCAATTCGAAATTGTGATAACTTCCAAGTTACCAAGGAGGACGTCGAGAAGATTATTGACTGGGAAAAAACTTCTCCAAGACAAGTAGAAATCCCCTTTAAACCTGCCCGTGTCCTCTTGCAGGTATGATGTGTCATATTTTTGGTGACAGCATTCACTATGATTCTGTGAAGAATAAAACTCATTTGTGACAGTTTGAATATTTTATTAGGATTTTACTGGAGTGCCGGCTGTGGTTGACTTGGCCTGCATGCGTGATGCCATGAATATGCTTGGCAGTGATTCTAGGAAGATCAATCCCTTGGTAAGTCTTAATTTACTGTCTACACCTACTTGTTTAGAATTTAGATGCATGCTAAGGTATCAATAAAATTTCGACTTTCACAATGGGATTTAAGCCAATATTGGTCACACATAAATTAGTACAGATGCATGCTAACACTTCAATTGAAATGCATATTAATTTGGAATATCTATTGTTGTTATAAAATGTTCATGCACGTTTTAAACATCTTATTAAGGTTGAAGTATTTATCTTCTGGATGTATTCTTTTGGTATTTGGTTTTTAGATGAACAAGATGAATTGAATATCTATATGCACCTAGAGGAAAAATGTTCTTACTGTTATAGTGTTATGTAGTCAGTTTTTACTGTGAATTATGTTTTTTATTCAGAGTACATGACCAAATGTCAGCTTAACCTTTTCTTCCAGATATATCAGTTTTTCTTTGTTTTCAGCATATTCACCTCATAAGCAATCTTGATGCAGGTTCCCGTAGATCTCGTTGTTGATCATTCAGTTCAAGTTGATGTTGCAAGATCCGAAAATGCCGTGCAGGCTAATATGGAGCTTGAGTTCCAGAGGAACAAGGAGCGATTTGCTTTCCTAAAATGGGGTTCCACGGCTTTTAATAACATGTTGGTTGTTCCGCCTGGTTCTGGTATTGTGCATCAGGTAAAGAAGTATTCATATAACACTCTTGACATCTTATTTTTCTAGGGTTTGACCTATAATACTATGTGCTATTTTCTTGTTTTCATTGTTCATCAATTTCATATCATACACTGTTTCAAAATGTTTGATTAGTGATCTTGGTTCTGAAAACATCTTTTTTTCGAGACTAATTTTGCATAATATAAATGGGAAAATTTCAGGTTAATCTTGAATATCTTGGACGAGTTGTATTCAATAAAGATGGCATGTTGTACCCTGATAGTGTTGTTGGAACTGATTCACATACCACCATGATTGACGGGTTAGGAGTTGCTGGCTGGGGTGTAGGAGGAATCGAGGCCGAGGCGGCAATGCTTGGCCAGGTAAATGCTAATTTTTAGGCTGTAGCATGGAAATTAATTATTTTTCTTGAGTGATGTTTAACTTTTTTTGCTATGTGAAAGCTGCACTTCAACCACAGCTATATCTACTCATACTCATTGATTTGATGATTAATGATTGTTGTGTTGTACCAAAGAAGTAAGCTTGAAGACATTTTCCTGCATGCTGATAGTTAAGGTGATCATGAAGTTCAAATTGAGTAGTTGAAACCAATGTATGTCAAAGGAGTATGCTAGGGTGATGATTTGTCGTCTTTATTAGCATTCTGTAGCATATTTACTTGCTGTGCTATTGATTATCAACAATTAGCCTTATCTGATTGTAAAGAATGATCTAATGTTGAAGTTGCTTGGAATCTGAATTTTCCATGGCAAATTGTCATAATTTTCCTTGTAAATTGTGTAGGCACTTTATGGAATTGAATCTCATAATTTGTGCATATTATATTGTTAATAGGTTTACCTGTACTTACTGACCATAAACAAATATTGGCACTCTGGACAGTTGGTTTCTTAATTTATTTTATTTGTTTCTTTCCATCTACTTGTTTTGCTGCTCGCTTCCTTTCCCTTGTTTGCGTCTCCTGCTCTTTTACTTACAAACTTACTCTCTGCGAAAATTAACAGCCAATGAGCATGGTGCTGCCCGGTGTTGTGGGGTTCAAGTTATCTGGAAAATTGCGCAATGGTGTCACAGCTACTGATCTGGTTTTAACAGTTACACAGATGCTGAGGAAACACGGTGTTGTTGGCAAATTTGTTGAGTTCTACGGTAATAATTCCCATTATGCTAAATTCAAGCGCTTACATTTGCCAAGCTTCCGCGTCCGGCAGATCTAAGAATACTATGTTTTATGTGTGCAGGGGCTGGTATGAGTGAATTATCATTAGCTGACAGGGCTACTATTGCCAATATGTCTCCTGAGTATGGTGCAACCATGGGATTCTTCCCCGTTGATCGAGTCACGTTGCAGTATCTCAAATTAACAGGAAGAAGTGAGGAAACTGTGAGTATCTGATTTTGTTATATATGAATTCCTTCTGCCAAAAATATAAATGAGCACCTAGTCACTTTCTTTCCCATTAATTTTAGGTGTCGATGATTGAAGCATACCTTAGAGCAAATAATATGTTTGTCGACTACAGCGAGGTAAATAATTTTGGCTTCCTTTTAGACTTAAAGTAGAACATAAAAGCAAACAGAAGTGCTTATGCTTTTTAATATACCATCAGCCGCAACAAGACAGGGCGTATTCATCATATCTACAATTGGACCTTTCTGAAGTTGAGCCCTGCATTTCTGGGCCAAAGAGGTATGCCCTTTATTAGTTTGTCTTACAATTTCGTTAATGCTAATATGTTTACTATGAAACTTGTTTTGCATTCCATTATAGCTGCTACTCTTCGCAGGCCTCATGATAGGGTTCCTCTAAAGGAAATGAAAGCAGATTGGCATTCTTGTCTTGATAACAAAGTTGGATTCAAGGTGAGCTTAGCTTTGATTCAATCTAACTTACTATCATGTTGCTATCTAATTACTGAGCATGACTTCGGGTTTGACTTCTTAGTTTAGTTTAAGTTGTCTCTGCGAGGGAAGATTTAGTCACCCTATTGTTTACTAATCAGATGCAACCATTTGTTCTTTACTAAGAAAATTATCTCTATTGACTGCTGGAAGCAAAATTGTGTAGTCAGGTAATATTATATCTTTGAACAACAAGGGCAACAGCTGAACCTAAAGTGTGCTGTGCAAGAGTAAAACCCAAAATCCAGCATAAACAATATAACTATTAAACAGTAAAAACAGAACCTTGCATTGATTGATAGTCTAGATAGTTACTACCCAGCCTTATGGGTATGGGAGGTCCTCAAGAGGTAACTACAACACCAATTAGATATTCAATAACCCTAAAATAACCTATTTTAATCTATTTATAAGACTACCCACAGGCTCCATCCTCCACACTCTTCTTCTGCTTCCAAGTCAAGAACACAAAGCAGGACCACACCTTGAATTGGATGAAGGTGACGACTCTCCAAAGGCTTTGAATAGTCCCAATCAGCAACAGACACACACACAATAATCTTCTAATAAGGAAATGACGCATAGACGAACTGACTAAACCAAAAGCACTGCTTTTGGATCCCCTTGGCTCCCAAAACATCTCACTTCTTTGTTCTGCTTTAACTAATTTTCTTAGAATTCCATTGCATTTATGACAGTCTGCAAGCGCCATATATATTTTCCATGCATGCATGCCTTGAGCCACATACCTTGTCATGAAATGTATTTACTTCCAATCTGCTCCTTCCAGACCTAGTATGGCTTACCTGCATAGAATTCACTGAACATTTAGTGATACCGTGGTTAAGTTTTATCTGCATCTTTTTTATAGCTTTTGTTGTAGTACACGGATCGGATGTTTCTGATTCTGGTTCGCTAATAAAGATGATTTCATAAATAAAACAATGCCTATGATACAGGATAGATTTACCATAGTAACGATGTGGAGGGGGATACTCTTTCTATTATTTCCTTTTATTCCAAATGTACTAGAATTCTTCATTTTATTGATTGAGTTTTGATCAATATATAAAACAGTATCTGTTTAAGTTGAAGCTGTGATCCATTCTTATAAATTGATATTACTTGACTGCTTTCTTCTTATCTAATCTCTTAAATTTCTGCTGTTCAGGGCTTTGCAGTTCCAAAAGAGGTGCAGAACAAGGTGGCTAAGTTTGGATTCCATGGAGAACCAGCGGAGCTCAAGCATGGTAGTGTTGTAATTGCTGCAATAACAAGTTGCACCAATACATCGAATCCCAGTGTCATGCTTGGGGCCGCTCTAGTTGCAAAAAAAGCCACTGACCTAGGATTGAAGGTTGGGCATTGTGCAGATGAATAATTCATCCCTTGAATTTCATGTTCTGACCTCTTTACCCACTGTTGCCAGTTGTACCACCATGTCTTTTGTTTCAGTAAAGATAATGAATATTCATCATGTTTATATACATGTTCTAAAGATATTAACTGCTCAAATAATGTATTACCAGGTCAAACCATGGATCAAAACAAGTCTTGCTCCTGGATCTGGAGTCGTCACAAAATATTTACGCCAGAGGTACATCTTGCTTATCAAAGAAAGATTTATTATGATATTGCATAAGTTTATATAATATCTCTTAAAACTTTCTGATAAACTTTTCCCCTAACCTTGTTTTGCTCAATTGCAGTGGTTTGCTAAAATATATGAATGAGCAGGGCTTCAATATTGTTGGATATGGGTGTACAACATGTATTGGTAATTCAGGAGATCTAGATGAGACTGTTGCTGCTGCTATATCAGAGAATGGTAAAACTGAAGTTCTAGTATTTCCATCACATCATTTATATAGGTTAATTTTGCAAGTACAACAGTAGCCTTTTGGTTTCTCTATTTGTGTTAACTGCAAGGCTTACTAAGTATTCTACACATATCATTTCATCGTTCATCCAAACATATCTGATTTTAATGCAGACATAGTGGCTGCTGCTGTGCTTTCTGGGAACCGGAATTTTGAGGGCCGTGTGCATGCTTTGACAAGAGCTAATTACCTTGCTTCACCTCCATTAGTGGTTGCCTATGCACTTGCTGGGACGGTATGCACTTATATTTGATTACTAGTATATACTAGTTCCGTGTTAGTGTGACTATATCAGTCAGACTTAAGTTCAAGCAATCTTTCATAGGCTCTTGATATTGAATGATTTCGACTTGATTTTCAGGTTGATATCGACTTTGACAAGGAGCCTATTGGAACTGGGAATGATGGTAAAAGTGTATTTTTGAGGGATATCTGGCCATCTACAGAAGAAATTGCAGAGGTAGGCAGTCTCAAATTCTGATAGTATATAGAATTGATGTTTAAACGAAGTATGAAGTAATTTAACCTTTATGCCGTGACCCGTTTTAGGTTGTCCAATCCAGTGTGCTGCCTGACATGTTCAAAAGCACATATGAATCTATTACAAAAGGCAATCCGATGTGGAATCAGTTACAAGTACCTGCCTCCACCCTATATTCATGGGACGACAACTCAACTTACATTCATGAACCCCCTTACTTCAAGAGCATGACCATGAATCCTCCTGGTCCTCATGGAGTAAAAGATGCATACTGCTTGCTGAACTTTGGTGACAGTATTACAACGGATCACATTTCTCCTGCTGGCAGCATCCATAAAGACAGTCCTGCTGCAAAGTTCCTTTTGGAACGAGGGGTGGAATGCAAGGACTTCAATTCTTATGGAAGTCGTCGTGGAAATGATGAAATTATGGCAAGGGGCACTTTTGCTAATATCCGCCTTGTTAACAAACTCTTAAATGGAGAAGTCGGTCCTAAGACTATTCACATTCCTACTGGAGAGAAACTTTCTGTCTTTGATGCAGCAGAGGTGAGTTGGTTGCCAAAACTTTCTTTAATTTTCTGTGGTGCATCAACTTTTTATTTTTCTCTATCTTTCTCTATCTTTGAACCCCTTTTAAGATATAATTGAATACTTTCCAGCAACTTTTAAAATGACAAGTATTGTAGGTTAGCAGTACTTGTGTCAACAGTCACGATAGTTGAAACATCAATTTCTCACCTCATTTTTCCTCTCAGGACCATCCTTCTAATTCATATGTTCTGTGAATAATTTTGATAGTCCTTTTTTTTTTGTAAATCAAAGGAGGCCACATTATGATTTTGGCAATATTTTTTATTGATGCACCATTTCATATTCAACCAATATGTGCTTTTATGAATCTGAAGATGTCATTTGCAATCTTATTAATGACAGAATATAGGTATGCAAAGTTTTTATAATTTTTAATCATTAATCATATGTATCAATCTCGCTTTGCAGAAATACCAGTCAGCTGGGCAGGATACCATTGTCTTGGCTGGAGCTGAGTATGGAAGTGGAAGCTCCCGGGACTGGGCAGCCAAGGGCCCCATGCTATTGGTCAGTCTCTTAATGTTTAAGATCTGAAAGCAGTGATTTTTACAAAAGCGTTCAGTTTTCACTAACAATGACGTATAAACAGGGAGTTAAAGCAGTGATTGCTAAAAGTTTTGAGAGAATTCATCGCAGTAATCTGGTAGGAATGGGCATTATTCCACTTTGTTTCAAGTCTGGTGAAGATGCGGATACACTAGGATTGACTGGTCACGAGCGGTATTCCATTGACCTCCCAAGCAAGATCAGCGAGATAAAGCCTGGCCAAGATGTAACTGTCACAACTGACTCTGGAAAATCATTCACATGCACAGCTCGGTTCGACACTGAGGTATGTATACTTTATATATTCTCATGTTTGGTTACATTCATTCGTTTACAAAATAGAATTATCATGAAATCATCAAAATAAGATAGGTTATGATTACTGACCTAAACTGTCTAACCTCAAATACATCAGAAGTGTTTGGATTGAAAACTATTCTGACATTAACTTGACCAACCAGAAGAAAACTTGATAACTATAATCGACTTAATAATAATATGAACATCACATCCTCACAGTTATATGATTCCTATGTACTATTGGCCATATGCTGAAGTGTTGTTTTAGACTCGATATAAATAGCTTGAGATCTATATTGTATCGTTGTCGTTTCTTTAAAGCTAATCTTGGAAGTTGACCGTTGTTTGCAGGTGGAACTGGCTTACTTTGATCATGGAGGCATTCTTCCATATGTCATCCGGAACCTGAGCAAGCAGTAAACAATTGTATTTAAATTGTTTTAGTTTTAGACCCAATCCTCTAATACTTTGGTGCAAACCTATTAGCTGCTTTCCCCCCATAAGTGATTTTTTTTTTCTGTAAAATTTGAGAGAAAGATGTTCAATAATAGGGAAAGAAACTTTCATGCCATGAAAGATGTTCAATAATAGGGAAAGAAACTTCCATGCCATTGGGATTCCTAAACGGTCGACTGGCCAAAGTATTGTGGCTATAGTGAAGTCTATTGAGTCATTCATTAATCATCACAGCCCGTGTGATTCGAATACAGTTTGTCTGTTAAGTTTGTTAAGATTCTCTTTCATATGATCAAAGGATCATGATTGCGAGAGATATTTTTTACCATCATTATTCATTCTACTTGATAAGAAAGTAAATCAAAATCCCGACAAATGACACCACTGTCCTTTTCAAATATGAAAATGTAAAGTTTTATACATTTTCAAATTTCTCTAAGTCAATTTTTTTAATTAAATATAAATGATATACAATTACATATCATATGTTTTGAAATAAATATATAATCTGGTTTATGCTTGATATTGTTCATACTATTTTGACTAGTAATAATAGGTTAAAAGACAACTTGTGCAACTTAACACAATCCTATGTGGATAAGTATTTGTGCTAGGTGCCCGAATGAGCAATCCTTACGGGTGTAGACTTCTTGATAGAGGCAAATCCTATGTGCAGAAAGAAACCTGATTTGGGATTGAGCTATAATTTTTTCTAAATGGGGGTCTCATCTATTAATTAATATTTAAGACCTACTTACATAGTGGGCATAAAACAGATGCTTTACTATGGAGCTGACTGTTCTAGGCTAATACGGACTGTGTAAATATTATGAAAACAGGCAAACTTGCACGGATACAACGATTTGAAGGGTACACACTCCTAGCCATATCACCTTACGTGGAGTTCAAAGTTCTTACGCGCAAGTGGAGTTTTGGTGCACAAAGGGTGCAAGTCCCGTGTGTATGGACGAAAAAAATTGTTACGAGAAACAAGATTGATAAAGATATTGTTCATAAAATACCTGAGAACTCCCTTTTCGTTAGACAACTACCAAGGAAAACTTGAATCAATAAAGTTGCTGGTTTCCAAACCAAAAATGTTTTTAAAAATGAACTATTTTCCACCATTTTACTCATAAGAAAATAAATAAAAATTTTACTCCATTATTTTTAATGTGACATATATTTTCAAATTTGTTCAAATCAAAATTACCAAAAGAACATTTGTCTGTCTTGAAATAGCTAAAATACCATTTTACCAAAACAATATAGACTTACGAGTCACACCATTCCTAATACTAATCCTAATACTAATACTAACACTAATAGGCTGAAACGAGTCACACCATTCCTAATACTAATACTAATCCTAATACTAATAGGCTGAAACTAAACCAACCAACCAACCCTCTCCTCTTGATATAAAAGGAACCACCTTTCTCCACAACAGAAGAGACCCACCAAATCAAACCCACCCACTGTGAAGTAAGTTTCATCCCTCTGTTTGTTTGTGGAGAAAAAGAAAAGCGATGGGTTGTGAAGATCCCAACTTGGAGGTCGAGAAGGACCCATCCGGTCGATACGTGAGGTTCAACGAAGTACTGGGTCAGGGAGCATTCAAGACCGTGTACAAGGCTTTCGACGAAATCGCGGGCCTCGAGGTCGCTTGGAACAAAGTCCACATCGACGACGCCTCTCACCATCAAGAACCCGACAAGCTCTTCGCCGAGATCCACCTCCTCAAAACCCTCAAGCACGACAACATCATCAAGCTCTACAACTTCTGGGTCGACGACGACCACAGGACCATCAACATGATCACCGAGCTCTTCACCTCCGGCTCACTCCGCCACTACCGCAAGAAACACAGGAATGTGGACATGAAGGCCATCAAGAACTGGGCCAGGCAGATCCTCAGAGGCCTGCATTACCTCCACAGCCACCACCCGCCCATCATCCACAGAGACCTCAAGTGTGAGAACATTTTCGTTAATGGGAACACTGGTGAGGTCAAGATTGGTGATCTTGGTCTGGCCATTGTGATCGAGCAGGCCGCCACAAGGTCTGTCGCGGGGACCCCTGCTTTCATGGCCCCCGAGCTCTATGATGAGGACTACAATGAGCTTGTCGATGTCTACTCTTTTGGGATGTGCTTGTTGGAGATGGTCACTTGTGAGTTCCCTTATAGGGAGTGTCTCAATTCGGCTCAAATTTACAAGAAGGTGATTTGTGGGGTGAAGCCCGCCTCTTTGAGCAGGGTGAGCGACCCGAAGGTTAAGGACTTTATAGCGAAGTGCCTCCTCCCCGCGAATTCGAGGCTGCCTGCGATCAAGCTCCTTGATGACCCTTTTCTGGCCTGTGATAGTTCGAAGCCTCTGACCTGTGATCACCCTCTCCAGCAGCTGCCTAAATTGATCAACATTGTGTCTCACTCCAAGGCTTTGGATTTTAAGGTCTCGGCTGGCTCGTGTGAAACCCCTCGTTCCTCTAGTTTCGAGGAGTTGAAGAAGTTTTCCGCGAATTATGAGTTTAGACTGAGGGGGAAGAAAGTGGATGATAACCAGATTTGTTTCAGTCTTTGTGTTGTGGAAGTGAGTGGTAGTTGTAAAGGTAGAGTGAAGAAGATTGATTTCCCATTCTATCTTGATTTGGACACTGCAACTTTATTGGCTAGAGAGATGGTTGTTGAGCTTAAATTCTCCGAAGATGATGTGCTTGTTGCTGCTGAGTTGATAGACAGCATGATCACAAAGATAATTCCTTGGCAGAACGCTTTGCTTAGGAACTCTTCGCGAGGGGCTAATACCAATAATGGTTCGGTCGATATTTCCCAACAAAAGAGTAATGGAGTGTCGGTGAAGAAACCTAATGATCAGTTTGCTGCATCAAGAGTTGCAGCAGACACTTTAAGCAGTAAGCAGAATGTTCTCTCTCAGCAAGCCAGCGTGAGAGTTCAAGACTCCATAGAATCGATCATGACAAATTTGTCAGTCAAGCATGGGATCACTATTGGGAAAGACTCAGTGTCTTCTGGCTGCGGTACTCTTGACATGATGGTATGCAGTAAAGGTCTGAATGGGTACAGTTTGGGTTCTGATCATAGTAGAGAGAGAGCTAAAAGCCGAGAGGGAAATGGGGGTGAATCTGTTGTGATGCTCAAGGAGTGCCCGAAGAACGGTGAGCAAGTTTCCGCTTACTCTCCTAATTCGTCCTTGAGAGTGCCAGCGGGCAATGACCCTGCTCTCGACGAGCTGAAGCCTGAGCTTGACTATATCGACGCGCAGTACAACCATTGTCTTAATGAGCTTCTTAGGATGAAGGAAGAAGCAATTGAAAATGCAAAGAAGAGATGGATGGCACAGAAGTCATCATCTGTTAGCAGTTGATTTAGATAAAATTTCTCTCCAAGCTCTTCATTGGAGGATTTTGTGGGATTGATTCTTTTTTTAGGGAAGAGGTTGATAATTGAATTGTTGGAACATTTTTGGACAGCAACATAATTTGCAAACTGAAGATCTGTCTGTATATGCTTCATTGTTATGAGCCATATACAATCTTTTTTTTTTGTATTCTTTTGATTCAATTAATGTCAAGTGAATTTGTCCTTGGGCCAAACCTTGAATAATCTGTATTTCTTTTCTGCTCTCCTCTTCCAGTTAATGTTGCTCAAGAAAGTGCTTCTAAGATCTCAATCTAACAGTAAAGTTCCTATTCCCTAATCAAACATGCTCTATGTGGAATTAAGCATTAGTATATCTCATTTCAATGTTCTTATACTTTTATTTATTTTGCATGTGTTCAGTTTCTGTAGGTGGGATCATTATCATCTGTACTTCTATAGACCTTGTTTCTTATCAACAATAATTAATCAGCAGTACCGCCAGCGTGAAGATTGGAACCATCGACCTCATAGAAAAAAAAAATAGCTGATCAGTCCACGTCACAGAATTATGCGATTTGAATTTTCCGGTGCCAACCCATTCAGTAAGATTTGAATTAAGAACTAAATGGGCATATCTGTACAAAATTAATGTGTTTAATATCAATGTAGTTGCATCACTGTACCAGAAAACAACCATACTGACAAGATCACCTAGATATATGTTTCTCACATGGCACCATGACTTGAAATGGTGTTGGACCACCATTCATTTAAATGCCTCTCCACCTCAAAATCTCCATTTACTAAACCAACTCTCAACAACCACACATAATTGTTCACATCAGTTTCATCTACTATCACCTCTCTGTCTCTTTTTCATTGAATCTATCTATTCTGTGTATTTTTCTGCAGATCATGCCAAGATTAAACATTGTGGGTTTTTGCTGTACACATCAAATCAAATTAACCAAAAAAATTTCTTCCAAGAATTACTAGTGTCTCTCATGCTCATGCATGCACACCACAAAACAAACATCAGGTGAACTAAGCATTAGTACTAATAGCTTATCTGCAAAAAACAAGAAAAAACACATTGACACTGATACGAACAAGAATTGAAGAAATGGGGATCAATGATCCTCAGGAATGCTCTCCAAAGCTGGCCTCCAGCTGCCATTGATGATCCCTCCATGATCATGAACTTTCTTGCTTCTCTTCTTCATTGTTCTAAGCAAATGCTCCACAGAAGAGCAGTGATCAGGATCTCTACTGCATTTCAAAAGTTGCCTCAACTCTTCCCGAGTCACCACAATTCTAATCCTCACAACCCCTCCTTCAGAATCACCATCTCTTGCAATTGCTCCTCTATCCTCGCCTTTTCCTTCTTCGCGCAAATTGAACCTCACCTTCTTAACATTCCTCACCTTTTGATTGGCTTCTTCAGTGTCTCCTACAAGAACATGGGCCACATCTTCTGTCTCCACTGCCATGTTAACTCTCAAGCAATTCCCCATTTTTTGCTACTCAATCAAATGGTGAGCAAAAATAATATGCAGATTGCAGAATGAGAGGTAATATAGAAAAAGGAGGAAATGAAGAGGAGAGATAAAAAGAGAGAAGAAAAGAAAGTGAGAGTCTATGTTTTTGAAGTTGGGACAAAGCACACCAATATATATACCATAAGCATAAGTTGCTTCCAATAAATTCAGGCAAGCATGGGTAAGAAGTAGGTTATGTAAATTATATTTTTCAAAATTTTACGGTAATAAGAGTCGCGTGCATTGAATCGTTCTGTTTATGTTATATTAGTGGTGGATAAAGTATGTTTTTATGACTGCGGAGACCCCCAAGACAATGACCTCTGTCTGCACATGGGAGCTGCCAATGAACAAACCCATGTAATCTGCACAACACTTAGTCAATGAACTCCCTTGGATTGCACTTAACATGGTTATGATCAGCACAAAGTTGGTTTATATCATTAAATAGTGATAACAGACCAATGGTACATTGCACTATTGAGACATTTGGGTGATTGAGTCCTGAAAATGTTTGATCAAATGTAAGACCAAAGCTAAACATTATCATTAACTTAGAGAAGGAAGTTCCTTAGCAAGTAATTTTAACCCTCTTGCTAATTTTTTATTATTAAGGATGACTAGGTTAATACATATCTTATATGTTTAATCAAAGCCCTGTTATTTTAACATAAAATAGTTGCAGATGAATAGATTGATTTCATGTGAGCAAGACCTAATAAGAAGTTTAGCATTGGAATTCTAATGAATCATATGATGTCTGCTTGGGGGCAATGGTGTTCATGATTTGGCATATTCAACTTGGATCATGAATACTTTTTCAATTACAACAAATAAATAATAGATGCTACTATTTTTGTAGATAGTAGGTTCAAAAATTTTGGAGTCATACCTAGTGTGAAAGGGAATGGAGGAGGGGTATATTTGTGCATGTGAGGTGTCCCACACATTAAGGGGACCTTGGCAATGACCTTTATTTCATAAGGGGTTGTTGAAAATTATATGAGATAGCTAACTTCATACCTGCTTTAATTAATCATTTTCACATGGAGCGTCTGCGAGTGGTGTCTCGTCCCCATGACACGAGTATGGTGGCTCTGTCCGCAAGTCTCGTACCCGTGACGAGTATAACGGTTCTGTCTGCGATTCTTGTCCCCGTGACGAGTATGCCAGCTCTGTTCGTGAGTCTCGTCCCCGTAACGAGTACGACAACTTTGTCTGCGAATTGAAGTCGTCAACAGATGAGGAAGATTTACCAGAGGTGTAAGTGCTCGTTGGCGAAATGAGGTGTGGACGACCACTAACATTAGATCTGTTAGAGGCATATCTGTTTTGAGAATTTTTTGTCAGATCTGTTTTAGGTTTGGGGTAGAGACTGGATGGATTGAGCAGGAGACAGAAACGAAGATTGTAGATCAGAGGGCGGAAGGGCTATGGTACGTCAACATAGGGGTTTAGTAGGGTGGGGAGAGAGGAGGGAAGGAAGGAGGATGGGGGTGTTGCAGCAGGGACGTACTGTGGGGAATGAGAGTGTGGAGGGCGGGAGGCTGTCACGGGAGGAGGGGGACGTGAGGGGCAGATCATAGAGGCTGCCACGAGAGGAGGGGAATGAAAATATCGTGTGAAGGAGATGTGATTTGTTTGAGACGGATGCGATGTATTTTGTTCTAAGTAATAAAAAAGGAGATAATGGATCACGATGACTTGATGAAAATATTAGTAAGTATTGTTCTTAAGAAGGTGAAAGCTTGGTACTGGGAGGGATCAGACATTTTCTAGCGTCGTTGGGTAGACTCATGTAAGCATATAGAATTAGGGAGTCTCGATTTTCTTAAGCTAAAATATGTTTTTGCGATGCATCTTTGGGATAATTGGGTGACTAGTTGGATCAGAGCTTTTGATCCAGGAAGATAATTGAGGAGAATTGGCTTTCTTTGCATTATTTATTTTGATTAGTGTTCTCGGGGTGGTTCTTGCAACGAATTTGCTGAGAGTCTTGACAACCCGAAATTCTACACCTACAACGCTATGCGTTTTTAAGGCTCGCGGATCCCCGCGATCGTAGATGGAGTTGGTAAGTAAATCCGGCTAAAATCTGGGTCGAATTCCACATGGATTAAACAATGGCTCTTATTCGATAAAAGTATATTTGAGTTGTGAGAATCAATGTAACACACGTATTTGGGACTAAGTCCGTAAGTTGATGTTGGTTTTAGAAAAATGTCACTCAAGCATGCAATGCACAAGAAACAAGTATAACAAATAGCAATAATGTAAAGGTGTTTAAAGATCAGATAAAC
>JAYMTS010000042.1:0-16421 GCA_036898005.1 Geranium phaeum
ATGACATGCAAAAGTGACAAACTTCAAGTAGTAAACAATAATTATCCCTTAATTAATTAATCAGCTAAACTAGTAGTCACTGTTCTTCGAATCGCATTGATAGTGCATCTCTTTATCAAACTTTTATTACATCAACTGAGAAAAATAAAGCGGTATGTTTTATGGATAGAATCTTTAATCCAAACCTTTATGGTTTTTCATAAAAAACTAGTATTAAAAGTAATGCATGTGAAATGGTCCTTTATTAGTATTCTTTAGTAAAAGAATGGGACACTTGTTGACTTGTACATCAAGGTTTGTGAGTGGTGGAAAAAAATAGATACCGAACATATCGACCTTTAACCTATTGGGACGAGGTGGTGGCAAACACAATGTGTTGGCATGTGTCCTAAGCACTAAAACCTAAATATATGCACCAACAAAATCTCCATTTCTTAAGTTACATTTACATATTTTTTATGTATACTGGTAATTTTTGACATTCACGATTCGATAAGAAGAAATACAAGAATATTTGAATTCGCCTTATTATCATTATCTTTAAGAAACAAAGTATTACGAACTAGAAAGAAATCTAATAATTTTGATTTGACGGGATATTGTGTTCTAAAAATCACCAACTCGTCTGATTAATTCACAATTAGTCATTCAATTTGATTTATTTTCAATTAATCTCTAGAAGACACTCTCCACCCGGACCACCCGACTAGCACCTAATAGTTCTTAGAACACTGACGAGATAGAAGACGAACATTACTAATTTTATTTGACTATTATCCATAATTTCAGTTAAACTCAGAAGTATAACAAGTATGTGTTATATAATTCACACTTTTCATATTTATTGATATTTGGTGTAACTTTAAGTGACAAAACACTGAACAAGCAAGATGATCGGAACTCGTGATCCTGTTTACACGACAAATGGCCAATACGTATTTTTTATTGAGGTTCGACAAACTTTGACTCACATAATTCAATAATTTTACCTATCACACAACGAAATAACTTTTATATTACTTTGAAAATGAATTACCACAATTTAACTTTATTTCTCTTTCTCTTTCAAAAAAAAACTTTAATTCTCTTTTAAATTTGTTTCCTTTAAATGTAAGGGAATCACATTATTCCTTCAATAATAAAGACTAGTAAGAAAAAGTGAAATCGATAAGGTTTTCTTTATTATGAAATGTGAATTGGGGATTTTTGATAAGCTTAAATCGGTGGGAACGCTCGGGGACGTTAACGATTCAAATATTTAAAAAAGTTAGGGCAAAAAATATTATATAAAACAAAACCGTTCTCCAGAAGCCAAAAACTCTTATCTTTCAGAGTCCATGCCACAATTGAACTCTTCTTGTACCTCTCTTTCCTCAATTTTGACCCTAACCCTAATTCCTGCAATTTCCCATTTCATTTCCCAGCAAAACCCTAAACCATATCTGTAACCCATACCAAACCCTGCAACTGGTCACGTGATCACCGCGAACCCGCCAAATTAGCAGAGAAAGGTACTGTTTTGTTTGGTGGGTTTTGGTTTTTATGGTGATTTTGCCATGTGGGTCTCTGTGTTTACTTCTCTGTAGGTGAAATCTGAGTTGGGTTTTGGTTTTTATGATGATTTTGCCATGTGGGTCTCTGTGTTTACTTCTCTGTAGGTGGAATCTGAGTTGGGTTTTGGTTTTTATGATGATTTTGTTCGTTTGATTTTCAGGTGAAGAGATTTGTGGGTTGGTTTGATTATTATTATTTTGTTTCACAAAGGTACAGTTTTGTTTGTTGGGATTTGTTCCTGTGGTGATTTTGTTATGTGGGTGGGTAGATATATTTATTTCTCTATTCCTGTAGGTGAAATCTGAGTTGGGTTTTCATTTATTGTTGTTCTTTTGGTTTTCAGGTGAATCCGTTTGAATATGTTATATCATGCTGTGTTGTTTATTTTTGAAATTAGCTCGTGTTGGTGTTGGGTTTGCTGTACTGCATGTGCATGGTCTGTTTCGTTTACTTATCTATTGAATTTTATTCTCCGGGTCTTGATTTCAGTGTAGCTGAATTTTGGGTAGCTCCTGTTCGGAATTGCTAAAAGGGTCTCTGACAATTTTTTTTGAACCTTATGTTAAAAGGGTTGATTGTTTGTTTCTGTTGATGGAAGGGTTGAATGTTTGTTGGTGATGGTATTGTTGACTTGACCTGCGGTTGACATTCAAGTTATTTGACTGTTGTGCATATAATACCGGGGAGTAATTGTTGGAATATTCCCGATAGCTTGTTTTGTACTTTGAATCTATGTATGGAGTTTAAATTGACATGTAAGAGCTGCTTCTGACTAGGTTTTGTTATTGGGTGCTGCTTTTAGTACAGACTATATAATGTTTGACTTAATGCTTTAGCTCGTTTCTTGTATAGTCTTGACCTGTGGAGGAACGGAATGGAAGTTAATGGGAAGGATGAGCTGAAGGCGCCTCTGTTGCTGCCACTGAATGGTGCTGCAGCCACTCAGTCGTTCCATGACGGTGATAAGAAAGTTAGAACCATTCTGTTTAAAATCAGGGAAATTGAGTGTGCATCCTGTTCAACGGCTATAGAATCTGTATTGGGACAGCTTAATGGGGTTGAGAGTGCTGTCGTGTCACCGATTGAAGGCCAGGCCGCCGTCAAGTACATACCAGAACTTGTTACAGTAAGTCAGGAACTCTTCTTAGTAATTATCACGGAAATCTAATTCATTAATGATTTGGAAGAACACGTGAGAAATCCAATGCCCTGCATTGTGGTGGTTGTGTTTGGTTTAGAGTAAATTGCAAAAAGTTTCCATGAACTTTGACGATATTGCAAAAAGTGGCTGCGAACTTACCATTTTTTTGCAAATTGTGTACATTTGTCCAAAAAAATGCCATTGAAATCAATTTCTTTCTTAAAAATTTAAATCAAGTTCGTCAGTTTTCTCTCTCTCTCTTTCTCTCACATGCCAATGCTGTCCTTCCGAGAAAATGGCAAGTTTACAGCTACTTTTTTGCAAAATTTGAATAGTTCAT
Organism: Geranium phaeum; assembly: GCA_036898005.1. Taxonomy (NCBI): domain Eukaryota; kingdom Viridiplantae; phylum Streptophyta; class Magnoliopsida; order Geraniales; family Geraniaceae; genus Geranium; species Geranium phaeum. The sequence continues at coordinate 3,036 of JAYMTS010000042.1, forward strand.
GGCAACTTGCAATTTACCTTTGATTTATTGATAATGGTGATTGTTTTGTTTGAATACTATGAGTTCACTGTGACATTTTTATAGGCACAGCAAATTAAGGAAACTGTGGAAGACGCAGGTTTTCCAGTTTACGAATTTCCAGACCAAGATATCGATGTGTGCCAGCTACGGATTAAAGGAATGATGTGCACTAGCTGCTCTGAGTCTGTCGAGCGCGCTCTTTCAATGGTTGCTGGAGTGAAAAAGGCAGTAGTTGGTCTGGCTCTTGAAGAAGCAAAGATTCATTTTGACCCAACTATTACTGATACTGATCGCATTATTGAAGCGATAGAAGATGCTGGCTTTGGGGCTGATCTTATCAGCTCTGGAAATGATCTGAACAAAGTACATTTTAAGCTTGAGGGGGTTGATTCCCCAGAAGATATCGACATCATCAGGACCTCACTTGAATCGGCTGAAGGTGTGAATCATGTGGAAATAGACTTGGCCGAAAATAGGGCAACTATTAACTATAACCCAGACCTCACAGGTCCTAGGTTTCTTATAGATTGTGTGCATCAAGCGGGCCATGGCGCCAAGTCTTACCAAGCAAGTTTATATGTTCCTCCAAGACGAAGAGAAACTGAGCGGCAGCATGAAACTCAAATGTATAGAAGCCAGTTCTTCTGGAGCTGTCTATTTTCAGTTCCGGTAGTAATGTTCTCTATGGTACTTCCTATGATTCCAGATTATGGATACTGGTTAGACATCAAGATCCGCAACATGCTCACTATTGGTATGGTTTTAAGATGGATTCTATGCACACCAGTTCAGTTCATTGTTGGTCGGAGGTACTGAACTACTCGCCGTGTTTTATTTCCCTCAATTTTGGCATTTTTTTCTTTGTTGTGTTGTAAATCATCAGGGTACTAAAACTCCGAGAACTTGGTGGAATCGAGTTGACCGAGTTTTAAAACTTTTTCTTGGTAGTTCAATTGGTCAAATCTTATTTTTATATTTTACATATGCTTTGAAACTGTTCTATAATTTGTGCTTTTGTTTGAACTTATAAAGTTATTTGAAAATATCTTATTTTATTAAAATATTGTAGTTCTTGTCTTTCGTGTAATTTATATATGAATATTAGAATATACGTATATCTAATATCTATTAATAAAAAAATGATTTTCCAATTTCTCCCTGAGTTCTCAAAACTCTTTATTTTTCACCTTGCCGAGTTCTCCCCAAGCCCGGACTTTAGAACCTTGTAAGTCAAAGCTTTTTGAATTCCAATAATATTTTTCTGTGAATTTATTATCAGGTTTTATGTAGGAGCATATCATGCGCTGAGACGAAAGTCTGCTAACATGGATGTTCTGGTTGCACTAGGCACCAATGCTGCTTATTTCTATTCCGTATATGTCCTCATCAAGGCATTGACTTCAAGTACATTTGAAGGGCAAGATTTCTTTGAGACAAGTGCTATGCTGATATCTTTTATTCTCTTGGGGAAGTATTTGGAAGTCGTTGCGAAAGGGAAAACATCGGACGCTTTAGCAAAACTGACTGACCTTGCTCCTGATACAGCTACTCTACTAACATTAGATGGTGACGGAAATGCTATCTCAGAGATGGAAATTAGCACTGAACTGATACAAAGAAATGACATATTCAAGATTATTCCGGGAGCAAAAGTTCCCGTGGATGGGATTGTTATCGACGGACAGAGCCATGTCAATGAAAGTATGATTACAGGGGAGGCCAGGCCTATAGCTAAGAGACTGGGTGATAAGGTACTGGCTCTTTTTCCTCATTTTTTTTTCTGTATCTAAAGTTATAGAAAGTCCCGAATGACATACATCTATTCATATCGTCACAAATAGGTTATTGGAGGAACGATGAATGAGAATGGATGCATACTAGTCAAGGCTACTCGTGTTGGATCAGATACTGCTCTTTCTCAAATCGTTCAACTCGTAGAATCTGCACAGCTTGCCAGGGCACCTGTTCAGAAGTTAGCTGATCAGATTTCTAAGTTCTTCGTTCCAATGGTGAGTTTATTTCTTCTGTTTCGTCAAGACTTCCATGTACCAAATTCAGTTATTCAATTTCAACTGCTTGTGAGAGGTGCTTTTCTTATTTCAAAATAACACTAATGGGAAACACTCTCAACACATGTTTTAGGGGTTTTCACTTCATAAACTTCCCCATCAACATTGTATCAGTGTTTTGAGTTCAATCTCAAGTGTTTCAATTTTGTTCATTGTTGCTAGCACTTTGCATGCTGGTTTGAAAATGTAAGTACCCATTTTGGATCTTTAGATTTGTAAAATTTACATTCCTTAAAATGAGTCAACAATTATCACCGTGTCAGCATAATTATTTTGACAGCATCAACTCTTGTGCCTAAATCAGGGGATTCATGGTTAAGATTTCACAAAAGGTGTTGATTTTCATGTTTTCAACGCTACAACGTGAATAGTGTTATATATTTTTCTCTCTATCAAGCTTTTAGTAGTTGGTCTGTAGGAGAGAGGAAAAATAACACCTCATCTCTATTACATTAGTTACTTATACTAGTAATATTTGTACGCCTTATGATGATTTCTCATCTCAGAAGTCATTCTGATTTTTCACATCATATCAGGTTGTTGCGGCAGCTGTTTTAACTTGGCTCGTGTGGTTCATCCCTGGAGTGGCACATATTTACCCTAGGCATTGGATACCGAAATCCATGGATGAATTTGAGCTTGCGCTGCAGTTTGGCATTTCAGTGCTTGTTGTTGCTTGCCCATGCGCTTTGGGACTAGCAACCCCTACAGCCGTCATGGTAGCAACGGGAAAGGGTGCTTCACAAGGAGTGCTCATCAAGGGTGGATATGCACTTGAAAAGGCACATAAGGTAAGTAAATGGTATCGATCCTTTAGCTTTTCAAGAAAATGGGACATCTTGATGAGTTTTACGTTGGACAATAATTTTCAGGAGAATTATCTACTGTAGACATTATATCATATTCCATAAACATTAGCAATGTTCTAAAAAACGCTAGACGATAGTCGGGCGTAGAGGGCCTTCTGGGGAGTAATTGGGATTTGTTGGAAAATAAATTTATTGAAGGATTAATTGGGGACTAATCAGAGATTAATCAAACAAATCGGGATTTTTTAGAACACTGAACAATAATAGCATTGTTTAGGATACATGAAACCATGATAAATTCTATATTTGTAATAATTGTCCATACATTTTAAGGGTTTTGGATCATGGGAGAAGTGACTCTGCAACTAACCGAATCTTTCTTCTTTTTCTTCTCGAGAAATTTTCAGGTCAAAACAGTTGTCTTTGACAAGACCGGGACACTGACGATTGGTAAACCAGTGGTAGTTAGTGCAGTCCTCTTTTCTAGCTTCTCAATGGAGGAGTTCTGTGACATGGCCGCGGCTACAGAGGTGCGTGTTTGCGTTTTTAAATTTTGATCTCACATGAATCATTTAACATTTCGATATATCTTCCTATTTTGGATCTCATTGGCAAAAAATTCCCATGAAAAAAGATCTCGACGTTACTACATATTTTATCATAAACGAAACTATAATTTGTTATTGAACAACTTGTCTTTGAGATATTTTTCAGGCTAACAGTGAACACCCAATTGCAAAGGCTGTGTTGGATCATGCTAAGCGGTTCCGCCAGACGTTCGGCTCCCAGACCGAACAAGTTGTGGAGGCCAAAGAATTTTCGGTCTACCCCGGAACTGGGGTGAGTGCAAAAGTTGGCGACAGAACAGTCTGGGTAGGGAACAAGAGGCTCATGCAGGCTTGTAATGTTTTGGTTGGCTCCGACGTCGAGGACTATATGTCGGAAAACGAGCAAATGGCTCGAACATGCGTGTTAGTAGCCATTGACGGGAAGGTTGCTGGCGCTTTTGCCGTTACCGATCCAGTGAAGCCGGAGGCTAGGCGTGTAGTGTCTTTTCTCCGCTCAATGAACATCACGAGCATCATGGTGACGGGTGATAACTGGGCTACGGCAACTGCTATAGCAAAGGAGGCCGGAATAGAGAAGGTGTTTGCTGAGACGGATCCTCTTGGAAAAGCCGATAAGATCAGAGATTTACAGGTAACTTAACTTGACATGATTATCACGTCTATTACTTGTGGGAATGTGAAACCGTAAATATTGAAATGTGATAGACGCAGGATTAACCGTAAATACAGTTGCTGATAAAAAATATAAAAACTGTACATACAGGCATGGAAAATGTAAACACTGAAATGCAGGATTAACTAGCTTTTGATATACGCAGTTAAGTATTTAGTATGAATAAATATACTGAAAGTTAACATAGTCAGTGAAATTGTAAATACTGAAATGCAGGATTAACCGATCTGTGAACCGTAGTTATTGTTTTATTATTACAAATACCGTGAAATGCTGCTGAAGAAAATACTGGAAGCCCAAGATATGCCATGTTAATTGTAAATAATAAAATGTAGTAAACGACGAGGATTGACTTGTCAGTGATAATGTATTTATGGATTTATCATACATACCTAGAAATGTTACAAGAGAAAAAGTTGCTGGAAATCTTAAATACTGAAATGCAGGATTAATTAGTCTGCTATAATCGATAACCGTAGTCATGGATTTATTATGATTACCTAGAAATGCTGCAAAGTGCAAAAGAAAACACGGGAAATCCCATATATGCTATGGAGCGTAAGTATATGTTCCTAACAATTGTATAGTTCTTTTTCCTCTGAAGTTCCTAATATAAAAATTAAAACCAGATGAAGGGGGGCGCCGTTGCAATGGTGGGAGACGGGATCAACGATTCCCCAGCGCTGGTAGCAGCCGACATAGGAATGGCGATTGGCGCAGGAACAGACGTGGCTATAGAAGCGGCCGACGTGGTGCTCATCAAGAGCAACCTTGAGGACGTGGTCACGGCTATAGACCTCTCCAGGAAGACCATGTTCAGGATCCGGCTCAACTACGTGTGGGCGCTCGGGTACAACATACTGGGCATGCCCGTCGCAGCTGGAGTCTTGTACCCTTTCACCGGGATCCGGCTGCCACCCTGGCTGGCCGGTGCCTGCATGGCCGCGTCGTCGATAAGCGTGGTCTGTTCTTCCCTGTTGCTGCAGTCCTACAAGAAGCCTCTGCACATTCAGGACTCTAATGGGAAAAATAGATGATGATCTTATGGGCTCCAATTTGGGCTGATTTGTAGCTTGAATTGTGTTGTACATATAGAGAACTGATGTTTTTCATTGACTGGTTTCTGAGGTCAATTTTACAGTAGGCTTGTGTGTGGAATTTATTCCAACATTTGGAATTTTATCAAATAAATTTGCCCTGAAACAATTTATGTTTTCAAGACCCAAGATAGATTTTAACTATTAATAATAGTGTTATTTTACTTTTTAGCATAAAATTTATATTTTTATGCATTTCGGGTCAAATATTGGAGATTGAGTATTAGTTGTATCCAATCAGATTTCGACTATGGAGTTAGTTGTATCCGATCGGAATTTGGAGATCAAATATAGTTGTACCCAGTCTGATTTTGGGGATCTAGTATTATTGTATCCGATCAGAGTTGTAGATGAGTATTAGTTGTATTTGATCACAGTTGGAGATCGAATATTAGTTGTATCTGATTGGAGTTGGGAAACAATTTTTTTTTTTGAAAGGAGGGAAATAATATTTTAAATCAACATGATTTGATATTTTTAATCTGGAGTAATAGAATGATTACTAAATATATTTCAAACTTGAACATTTTGTTTATATATAATTTTCTCTCAGAGATGATGAAAAGGAGGGGACTAGAATCACTAAACTCACAACAAAACTTACATTTAAATACTTGCATCCTGTTGTAAAATAAGAGTGTCCACCACCATGCCCACACCATGTCTCTATTCCCCTATACCATCATACCTTTATTCTATCATCACAATTCACTATACCCTTGATTTGTGGGATGATTGTGTGTAGTCAATGTATAATCATCATTACATTTGGTGTATAAATATGAGGTAGTGTGATTGTAAATGGAGACACAAAAATACTACACAAAGTTTTCACCGAGAGCAAAACATCCTCTTCCCTTTTCACTAGTAAAGATCAATTCCTTCTCATCTTATTTATTGTTTAATTGTTTTACAATTATTAATTATCTTTGGTTACTTTTAACACCCACATTTAATACTTTTTATAACACATCCATAATTATTGATGTGAGATCAAGATTAAGCAAAAGAGTTTGAATCAAAGTTAAGGACTAAGTTGACTAAATAGAAAAGGTTTTGGGGCAATTCTGTAATTAATCCTTGTAATTATATCCGACATTTAAAGCCAAAAGTGAAAAAAGTTAAAAAAGAACCCTGAAAAGTAACAAAGACCGAACTGTGGATACTGAGGTTGTCTCTTTCTCCGTTCCGACAGAATTGTTCCTCTCTCGACCCCTAATCTTCAATCTTCATCGTCTTCGCAGAGGTAAGCTTGAAATCAAGAAATTGTTCTTTGCATCATTTCTGTACTCATGTTTCCTTCAAGGGTTATATTCACTCTTCCGTTTGATTTCTTGTTTAGGAGAAGATCAGTCGATTAAAAATCGAAACTTTACTCTGCAATATTGAGGAAATTTGGTTTCTTTTTGGAGGGTTTTGATTGTTTACTCAGTTTTAGGATCTGGGTATGTTTTTGAGAGGGAGAGTGGAACTGGGGTTTGTGTGAACATCAAGAAATTTGAGATTGGTGATTTAGGGTTTTTGAATATTGGATCAACATTATGGTTTTGGGTTGTTTTTGATGATATGATATCAGAGAGTGCAATTGGGATTTGTGTTTCTCAGAAAGAAATTTGAGTCAGTTCAGATAAAATTAGGGGTTTTGGTCTGGAATTGGGATTTAGGTTTCTCATCAAGAAATTCGAGTTGATTCTGATAAAATTAGGGATTTAGGTTTTGGGTTGTTTTTGTTTCGGTTTGTGTAGAGGTCTGCTGAGGCTGTTAGTGTAGTGGAGTTTACCTGTTTCGGGTTTTCTTGGTATGGAGTAGTCAAGTATCTGAATTTTGAGCTTCCGAGAAGAGGGTTTGAGTCGTCGAATATGCGTGTTTGGTGATTTGGGTTCGGGCTGTTTTATTCCGATTTGTGGAGAAATCTTCTGAGGTTGTTTCGAGTTTTCTAGGCATAGAGTTGTTAAGTATCAGAGTTTTGAGCTTCCGATAAGAGAGATAGATAGAGTAATTGAATCCGCCTGTTGGGGGGAAATGGATGGCTCGGGTTTGGGAGGCGGGTTTTCGTCGGGTCCTAATGTGGGGATGTTGGGTCATTCGTCGTTAACCCACCAGCATCACCATCACATGAACATGATGACCGGCCTCGAGGACGACCACCACCCTCAGGGCCCGGCCCTGAAAGGTACGTCGTTAAACTTTGTGAAAGGGAAGTCCGCCTCGCCTCTCCCTGGGGCGGATTACGGCAATTGTAGTGAAGACGAAGAGCACGAGTACATGGAGGACGGGAACGGCGAGAACGCATACGGGGCGAAGGGGAAAAACTCCCGTTGGCAGCGGATGAAGTGGACGGATGAGGTCGTCCGACTCCTCATCTCAGTCGTCGCTTGTGTTGGGGACGACGGGTTGGTGGAAGGCGCGGCGGAGGGCCACAACAAGAGGAAGGCAGGGATCCTGCAGAAGAAGGGTAAATGGAAGACGGTCTCGAAGATAATGATAAGCAAAGGATGCCACGTCTCGCCCCAGCAGTGCGAGGACAAGTTCAACGACCTGAACAAGAGGTACAAGCGCCTCAACGACATCCTCGGGAGGGGCACGAGCTGCAAAGTGGTGGAAAACCCGACCCTAATGGACTCGATGCCCCACCTCTCGTCGAAGTCAAAAGACGACGTGAGGAAAATCCTAAGCTCGAAGCACTTGTTCTACAAGGAAATGTGCGCCTACCACAACGGGCAAATGATACCAAACTCCCACGACTTCGACCTGCAGAACGACCACAACAATGGGTCCGAGGAGGAAGAAGGCGAGGACCACGATGAGCACGAAGAGGACGACTTGGATAACACCCACCACGAAGAAGATCACCACAGCGCTGAAGATGGGCATTTCTGGCAACAACCCAACTCCAACGACGGTTTTGATTCTGAAATGGCGCGGGTATTCCAAGACTCAGCGAGCTCGCCTCAGCAGAGGAGAGAATGGATCAAGAAACAGATGTTCCAGCTCGAGGAGGAGAGGCTCGCCTTCCAGGTGCAGGCGCTGGACCTCGAGAGGCAGCGGTTCAAGTGGCTGAGGTACTGCAGCAAGAAGAATCGAGAGCTCGAGAGGTTAAAGCTCGAAAACGAGAGGATGAAGCTGGAGAATGAGCAGAGGATGTTGCAGCTGAAGCACAGGGAGCTGGAAATTGACCTGAACAGGTCAGGGACAGCAGCAGCAACAACAACCTTAAACCATCCCATGATGTCTCTTGGAGCTGACTTGCTGCAAGGGAGAGACCAGGTTGATCTGGGAAGGTCATGAACTTTGCTGCTACAATCATCATTGTAAGGTATTGATAATTTGATATGATCAGATTGTAATGTGCTGAGTTTTGAAGTACTGATATTTTCCTTATGTATTGATTGAGGATTGTGGAATGTATCATGGTTGCTTTGTTGGTGAAGTTGAGAGATTCATGTGATGTATTTAAATATTTTTTGTTTTATGCCATTGAATTTCTCTTGCTGTCCAAAGCATGTAATTTATGATTACTGGAACTTTTTTTTTATAAATCAATAAAAATGTTAAAATACTAATATGGCCCACAAGAATTTAATTGATTTCATAAAGTGAGTTCTATCTCTTTTAAAAACAGTGTTCGAATTTAATTTACTGTTTGATTGGAGATAAAGCAATTAAAAATATAAAATTAACAAAGCTTGATAAACAGATAATGCATATTTGGATTTAAAATTAATTGTGTATATCGTTTAGAATAAGAATAACTGCAGATAATTTCTCTTAAATAAACGACTTTACTCCTTCTGTTCAGTTTTTTTTGAAAATTCTATTTCTTTTTTAAGATGACAAAAACACTACTATAATTTAAAAAACATTTAACTTGTTTTTTAAAAAAACAAAAAATGATATAAGTATTAATATATTTTAATTTCAAAGTTAAAAAAACAGAATTTTCAGAAATGTTAACGAACAAGGATAAAGTGCAACTTTAACAAACTTAAGAGAACTAAACAAACTTAGAACCATAAAAAACACATTTTTAAACAAATAATGCTAAGTGGAAAAAAATCATATACTTAAAATTGTTTTATGCAAATATCCTGAATTATTCAGCAATTTTATTTTTCAAGCTTGTACTCTAAAAAACTAATAGAATTCAGATCTCTCCCTCCGATCCGATCGGAAGTTCCGTTTTTGACCATCGTTGATTTTCCTGTTTTTTTTTTCAATTTTTTTGTGATTTGTGGTTGCTTCAGTTTCGGATTCTATTTATATATATATAGATTGTGTGGTGATTGAAATGTTCTGGGTGCTTTTTATTTATAGAAAATAGATCTTGAGGTCTCAGCTTGCTCGTTTGTTCTATTTGATCTCGATTGGGTCATAGGTGAGTTGGTGTAGAGCTGTTTCTGTTTTTTGTTGTGTGATCATATGGTTTTTGAGTACTGATTCGTGGGTAGGATTTGATTTCTGTGTATTTTTGTTTCATATTCGATCTGATGATTGGTGTTTAGATGATAGTTTAGGGTTTTTGTTAATGATCTCTAGCTTGAACAAAGATGATGCTATTTTGAACATTTTTTCTTCTTCCATTATTTGTATTGTTGATTGTGATGATATGATATGATATGATAGTATTTGCTATTGGGTTGTTCTGTTTTTTTGTTTCTGTTGCTTTTTGCTAATGCTTTGATGATTAAAGTTTCGTTTTTTATCGTTTGGATTGCTGATTGCCTAGTTCGATCTTTCATGTATATCCTATGTTTTTGATGAAGTTGATGTTAATGTTGCTGATTGGGATGTATGCATTCCTTAATTACACGACAATGTTTTTTCGATTTTGGTATCCACATTTCATTGATTCTAGTTCTCAGCTTGCTCATTTCCTATTTTTCGGTATCCGGTGTTTTTGATGAAGTTGATGTTAATGTTATTGATTGGGATGTATTTGTGTCCGGTATGCATCGCGATAACATTTTTTTTGGATTTTGGTATCTACATTGCATTGATTCTCTTAATTTTGTGGTGAATTTCTCTTCTGATGATTTGTTTTGATGGCTCAAGCACCTTAATTAGGATTTCAGCATAATTTAATGTTACATTGCTTATAAGTTTTTCGTTTTCAATTTTAGATTTGTGACTGTAAACTTATGAGATCATATGCATTAATCTGTTTAATCCATACATAGTAAGAGGTGAAATCACTGAAACTGATCGTTTTGTTGATCGGGGCTTCTTATCTTGCAGCGAAATGTGTTGTGGTGGATTAGATTGATCCTTCCCATCGTTTTTGAGCTCTTGCTTTTGTGTTTTCACATGTTTGATACATTTTATCGTAGCGACCCTCTTTAACATTCACTTACTAATCGTTCTTGTCAGTGATTTCGTTTTGAGAATTAATGGAAAAGCATCAGCGCCCATCCGTCGTGCAAAAAGCTGCAGGGCAGCTTATGTTAAGTTCCGGCCTCTCCCACGATGTCCAGAGCCGCTATGGTCTGTACCAGAGGCATTTCGCATATGGAAACTATTCCAATGCTGCATTGCGCTCTCCAGCGTTTCAGCCATCCCGAGCTGCCACTAATGTCCCAGTGGTGGCCTCGTCTCTCTCCCCCGTCTTTGTCCATGCTCCTTCCGAGAAGACTCTCGCTGGCTTCGCCACTGATTTCCTCATGGGAGGTGTCTCTGCTGCTGTCTCCAAAACAGCTGCTGCTCCAATCGAGCGAGTGAAGCTCCTGATCCAGAATCAGGACGAGATGCTCAAGGCTGGCAGGCTTTCCGAGCCTTATAAGGGTATTGGCGAGTGCTTCACCCGAACGATCAAGGAGGAGGGATTCGGGTCCTTGTGGAGAGGGAACACTGCTAATGTCATCCGCTACTTCCCTACTCAGGTCTATAAAATTTCCCATCACTGTTGATTATGTATTTAACTTGTTTTTTGATAATAACCCGAAAACATGAAAGAGGAATCAATTTTCTTGTGCAGGCCTTGAACTTTGCGTTCAAGGACTATTTCAAAAGCCTGTTCAACTTCAAGAAGGATCGGGATGGGTATTGGAAGTGGTTTGCTGGTAATTTGGGGTCTGGAGGCGCTGCTGGCGCCTCATCCTTGCTGTTTGTCTATTCGCTCGATTATGCACGAACGCGCCTTGCAAATGATGCGAAAGCTGCAAAGAAGGGAGGAGGAGGAAGGCAGTTCAATGGCCTTGTTGACGTGTACAGGAAGACTCTCCAGTCCGATGGCGTTGCTGGACTTTACCGCGGGTTCAACATCTCGTGCGTTGGCATCATCGTGTATCGAGGCCTGTACTTTGGAATGTACGATTCTCTGAAGCCCGTTGTCCTCACCGGAAAGTTGCAGGTCAGTTTATAGTGATAGTGTTCAACTGTTTGTGTTCTTATGTTAGTTTTTAGGAATTACATCCATAACACGACTTACGATTGCTTGCGAAACTGAATGTAAATACGCGTGCGAAAACTAAAACTTGAATCTATTGCTGAAATGATGGAAATGTCTTCCCTCTATCCGTGCAATGCCTGATATTCTGTGATATTCGTGTTTAGCAATTGTATCGTATCCATGACATGAGTTATATTGTAAATGTTGGTACAGAAGAAAACTATATAACTTGAATCCATTGCTGTAAAGATCGAAAGGGCTTCCTTCTATTAATGTAATTCATACCGAAAGGGTTTTATGATATGCATGTTTAGGGTTTGTATCCATGATTTGGCTTATATATTCTTACAAATAGTTGTGAATTAGGATCATTTGGAAGTAGAAATCAATTTACACATGAAAGCTAAAACTCGAGTAGATTGCTGAAATGATGCTAAGGCCTTCCTTCTATCCATGTTTTTTCTATCGACAATAAAGCAGTAAATCTTATCTAACTCAAACTTATCCCCAAATCCCACTCCTAATATCCATGCAATGCATCGTATTTTGTGATTGTTAGAAGCTCAACCCACCTGAAAGCTCAAGCTGATAGGTGGAGGCCCAGACTGGTGAATTGATTCAGATTCTGATAGTGATATTCGTTTTTAGGGATTGTATCCATGACATTACTCGTCAATCTAGAACTAGAACTCGTATCTATAGCTGAAACGACGAAAAGGGCAATACACAAATAGATCGATGTATCTACTTGGCCGGACATTCTTGTCACTCAACATTATGTTCAATCTAGTTTTCTTGAATGGTATTTCAGGACAGTTTCTTTGCAAGCTTTGCTCTCGGTTGGGTGATCACAAATGGCGCGGGGCTCGCCTCCTACCCAATTGACACTGTCCGCAGAAGGATGATGATGACATCCGGGGAAGCAGTCAAGTACAAGGGCTCGTTCGATTGCTTCTCGCAGATTTTGAAGAACGAGGGATCGAAATCCCTCTTCAAGGGCGCCGGAGCAAACATCCTCCGCGCCGTAGCCGGAGCTGGCGTGCTTGCTGGCTATGACAAGCTTCAGATGATTATGCTGGGAAAGAAGTATGGTTCTGGTGGTGCATAATCCTCTGCTTCTCCATAGTTATTGATTATGATTATGATTATGATGATAATGTGAGTTCAGTCAAATTTTTGGTTGGGACAAGAAATATCTATATTTATAAGTATATGTTATATGAATTGAATAATTACTCGAGTATGTAATATTTGGAACTATTAGTGAAAATGTCAGAACATGTTTGTGTTCATTAGAGACAAAAAGAAATGGAAAATAACATGTTTTTTGTTATTGCTTGCATTCCAAGTTAGGTTTATTTCTTTTTTTCACATTTGAATTGGTGCCATTGTTGGCAGCTTTTTTCATAGGGATAAAATGGGCCGGGTTCAGACTGGATTTAGTGATATCGTCTTTAATATCTTCAAATTGTAGGTATTGAGTTTTCATCGAATTCAGCTATTTTGCTTTAAAGGAGACAATTTCACAGCAGATTTAGTAACTCATTATTGTCGTGTCGAAGATTATGTTAGATTAAGAAATTTTGTTATTTTGAATCGAAAATTTTCGTGTCATACATTATTATTATTATTTTATTTTTTTTTATCAACAAGAAGATGTATATAAATGCTCGTAAAGTATAATACAAACAGTAGTTCATGGTGAAAAAACAAAAAAAAGCCGTAAAAAGGCCTAATGAAAAAGAGATAGAAGGACCGCCCTC
>JAYMTS010000043.1:0-16346 GCA_036898005.1 Geranium phaeum
GCCGATAGCAACCCTCGGGTAGTGTTACGAGAATGGTGTGCTGGACCCGACAGAAGTCAAGTCGGGTCCAAAATCGGTTGGGTCCGCTTGATCCGTCCCGATTGACAACCCTACTCATTGCTGCTCCACCACTCTGTGGCCAGTGTAAACCCCGAGAACAACATTCCCCCATGAGAGTCGAGATTTCGAACCAGCTCTTAGATGGCCTCCCCTTCCGAGCATTCAACCTGCATAAAATTTCTCCAGAAAAATCACCTTCACAAAATCTCCCTTAGGTGAACGCATATAAAGAGACAATGTTTGTTGGGACGCTCTGCGGAGGCCGGCAGCATTGTCGGCGACTCAAAGAACAAGAGAGAAAAAGGTTTAGATGAGAGAGGGAAGAGTGTCGACAGAGAGAAAAAGTTTAAAAGAAAATATGTGAGTATTTTGTTATTTATTACTAAGTTTAGATTAATTGTCGGTCATTTAACATTACGTATTTCTTCTAGAAAATGACATAACATAATTAGTCATATGTCATCATCCTTATGTTCAATATGGGCTTTATAGAGAAATATATACGGTTGTTTAGTTAGTAATTTCATGTACTTGTGAAATGATTTACACATAAGAGTTCATTTCGGATTTTTTTTTTCAAGTTCCTTTGTCCATTTCCAATTTCAACTACTCACTCTGTCACTGCCTTTTGAAATAACGCGCTGCTACTTTTTTGGTCATGTAATCTCAAAAACAAACTACAAAATACCATCAAACACATTCGAAACTTGGATGTATAAACAATCAATAAAACATGAGATTGACAAATGAGTACTACATTGTCAATTTGTCATACCGCCATAATTCTCATTACTAAACTCTTACAAAGAGAAATGCGTGTATCTATCAGTCTGTCAAAATTTCAGACAGTACGCATTTTACAAAATTTCATGTACACTTTCCCTTTTACACTAAGGCATATGTATAGTCCCCTAATCATAATAACAGCCATAACTTGATCCTTATGGTGCTTTTCCTTCTCCACGAGGCATCTTCTTTGATCCGGCTGCAACATGTAAGCACAAGAGAGTGAAATTCACAGCCAAATAATACATGTATAGTCATATTTAAACAGATACTAGGAATTCAACTATAAATATTTTAATACTCCGAATCCAACTCATCTTTGCCCCAACATAAATTTTCTCAATGAAGAAATGTTATTTAACATTTCTATGAAAATAAATCTAATCTCATTCTTTAGTCTTTAATCAAGAAAATGCATGTACAAAAAACAGGCTATTCATGATGCTGATGAGATATGACTAGGTCTTATTTCTTAACTACTAGAACAACAGAAGCTGCAGTTTAGATTGATAGATTTAACCAATAGTAGTTAATTGACTATTAGGGTTATATATTTGAAGCTTTAGGCACGGGTGTCATTAGAGTCTAATCACCAGAAGAGGAAAGAAAGAGCATACCGTCTTCGACATCCTTCATCTGGTAATAGTGAGGGGCTATCTCCACCAGCCAGTCTGGTTTTAGTTCAGTAACCTGCAATTTTTCATGTGTTATCTATCAGCATAAATATGTGCAAGTAAATCATCTGCAAATGTTAAAGTATAAGTGATAAATACTTGTCTCATATACTCCTTTGTTGTGAGAACCAGCTCATGGTATATAACCCATCTAGGGAGAACCTGAAGACGCATAACACATTAAATTAAGCAAGATACTTGCACTCTAAGATCTCTCAGCATAAAGATTCCTAAAAAATGTTTTATGAGCATGTAAAGATACTTCCTTTGACATTCATGTCTATTTTCATTAATCTCTGAATAATTTCAACCATTAAAATGACAAGCATATCTTGCCTGTGATAACCCTGAGCTCGGGTGTATATGAACAGTCTGAGGATGTTTGACTGTCCTGTAAGCTCCACTCTTTTGCAATTTTGCAGAATGAGGGAAAAATCCTGAACAAAACAATTAAGTTTGAAGCTAACAAAAATTCAAACATTCAAGTAGACACCATGAACAATGGATAATTATACATTACCTGACGTTATTGTCTTCTTTATAGCTTCCAAGTCACCTGGATTAGAGGTCATTTCAATTTCAACTCTCTCTAAGAGCCCCTCCAACTGGTCCCTTATATCTCTAGCACGCTTCATACTC
This sequence comes from Geranium phaeum, assembly GCA_036898005.1. Taxonomy (NCBI): domain Eukaryota; kingdom Viridiplantae; phylum Streptophyta; class Magnoliopsida; order Geraniales; family Geraniaceae; genus Geranium; species Geranium phaeum. The sequence goes on from JAYMTS010000043.1 coordinate 2,160, forward strand.
CTGACCTGGATGTAATTCTCATAGCACCACTGAGTTGAAAAATTAGTCTCTTGCCATGAATTGTAAACCTTGAGCAATGCAATGTGGTCCCCCACATTGCCGGTGTGGAAATTCAATCGGGCATTGTCCGCGTGAACTTGTTTGTCCTTCGGGCGGTAAAAAATTGAATTCCCGATAGAAAGCATAGCCGCGATGGAGATGGCATCTTCAGAGCACTTGTACTTTTCAGAAGCAACTATCATTTTAGAGAGCATAGGATCTAAAGGAAACTCTGCCATCCTTCTACCCATCTTAGTCAGCTCACCACGTGAATTTAGCGCACTAAGAGCAAATAGAAGTTCTAGTGCTTTTAGTATTGCTTCGGCTGGTGGTGGGTCCATGAAATCAAAATTTATCAGGTCATGGATACCAAGGCTCTTAAGACTAAGGACAACGTTTGCAAGATTAGTCCTTTGTATTTCTGGTACTGTATTATCGTCCAAATCATGCATGTAGTTATGATGAGTGTATAGCCTATAACATTTCCCAGGACCTGTTCTTCCCGACCTACCAGCCCTTTGCTGAGCTGATGCTTTTGAGACAGGAGCAACCAACAATGACTCCATACCAGTCCTTGGATTATAGGACTTCATTTTGCAGAAACCTGGATCAATCACGTACTTTATCCCATCAATAGTCAATGACGTCTCAGCAATATTGGTAGCCAATACAACCTTACGCGCGCCTTCAGGAGTTGGTTCAAATATTTTCGCCTGCAGCTCAGTTGGTAGATTGGCATATATGGGGCAGATTATCAGCTCGGCTATTTTTGTCCCCAGGCCTCGTGTCCTATGCTTCAGGATTTCTTCGGCAGTTTCAATCTCTTCCTGACCAGTCAGGAAAATGAGGATATCTCCCGGCGCCTCCTGCACGTGAATTTGAAGCGCAGTTGCAATTGCTGCATCCAAGTAGTCAGCTTCTGGTGCTTTTGTATAGTGTATATCGACTGGGAAGCGCCTCCCTGGAATTTTGAAAATTGGAGCAGAATCAAAGTAATTGCTGAATTTTTCCGCATCAAGTGTTGCACTCGAGATAAGCAACTTCAAATCCGGTCGAAATCTCGAAATGTCCTTCACTAAGCCAAATAATATATCGGTTGATAATGTCCTTTCGTGCGCCTCATCAACCATCAGAACACTATAACTTGCGAGGTCTGGCTCGCCAAGAAATTCTCTCAATAGCATTCCATCTGTCATGTACTTCAGCACAGTCTTCTCGGACGTGCAATCTTCGAAACGAATGGAGTATCCAACCTCATGTCCAAGTTTAACTCCCATTTCTTGAGAAACACGAGCAGCAACACTCATAGCTGCAACTCGCCGTGGTTGAGTACATCCAATCTGAACCCATCAAGGATACAATCAATCATCCCTCTAATATTTGTTTTACAATTGAGCAGGAAAAAAAGAGAGGATAATCCACCCAAACAGATAAGTAAGACAATATTTATAATTATCAGTAACAAGTGTAAGGGTATTACCTTCCCACGCTTTGTATACCCAGCTTCATGAAGATACTGGGGTATTTGGGTAGTCTTTCCTGAACCTGTTTCTCCAACAATGACAAGAACCTAAAAAAAAACAAGTCAGGATTACTAAATAATACTTAATAAAATACTGCACTTAAAAATTCGCAACTGATAGTTCATTAGCACAAATAGAAGACCTGATGATCTTGCACTGCTTGGAGCAATTCTTCCCGATATGGAAACACAGGTAAAGTTTTTCTGTCTGCCTGAATGGACAAAAGGAAAATAGCTAAACATATTAAAAGCAATAATTTTCAATTTAAACTAGAGCACAGTCTTGATACAAATCTTTCTCTTTAGATAAATTGGTATTCATGTGATACTAGACTAAATACAGCGGTTATTGTACACCCCTCACACAAACTAAGTGATAATACACAACTAATAGTGCATCATTGAGAGACTAAATATGAGCAACAACACCATAGACGTCATGCAAAATTTTGCTTTCTTTTGCTCTAGAGTTGCTTCTATTTAGAATAATGCAACAAAGGAAATCCAACTCTCAATGTGTGTAAAAGAGATCTAACATTTCAATTAAACTTGAATGGTATTTCAGATAACTTGTTTTTGTTATTTTCTTCAGTCAGATTTTTTAATATATTGCCCAGTTCACATTTAACGGCTTATTGCATTGACAATGACAACCATAATAATTAACTTCCATGTGGACCATGTATACTATATGAGTTTTAAGGACAGTAAATTAATTTCCATAAGGAGAAAATTTAATTGCCAGCGATAAAGGGGTTTAAGATGCACACCTGAAGCTTCTCGAATGCTGATTTTGCCTCAGATTCATCATGTGACTCAGCGAGCAGCTTATCATCATACTGCACATAGAAGCAAAATATGATGAGATTTCAGCATGAAACAAAATAGAAACTGCAGGGTAACAGAAACGAATGGGCTTACATTGTCACCATCCATCACTGATGCCTTGATAAAATCAATCTGGTCCTCAAAGACAAACCTAGACAAGAATTTGAGAAGATCATAATTATTTGCTTGAACATGCATAAACAATGAGGTCTAAACTACGAATTTTATAGCCATAACATTTAACTTCAATATTAAATGCAAGCTGAAATGGTTAATTGTAGATTCTACAAGGAAGAAAGACTTTGTTGGAAACCATAGACTTTTTTTATCAGCTGGAAACCATTTAGACTTACTGATAGTCCTCAGATGCTTGATTTTTATTTTTTGAACCGTACTTCAAAGTGGCCTTCCCTGTAAAGTGACCACTTCAAAATTAGAACCCTATTAATCAACTAGAATATTCCTGAGAATATTTAACAAAATGTTTGTAACATTAGGAAGTAGTTATCGTTTACCAATTTGATGCTCCTCCCACGCCTCCTGCTCAGCAAATGGGTTCATTTTATCCCCAGCACCTGAGTCCCTATAATTTACAGAAGAAAATAATTAGTATGGTAGGATAAAGCGAGATCTATTAGCCAATCATGCAAATTTATTTATATGGTAAATCAATCAACTGAATTAGAGAGAAAATTAATGAAGTTGCATGGGAGTGCTTAGTAACTCTTTTGTAAATTTCTTGCTGAAACTAACCTATAACGCTGCAAAGCTACAGCAAATCTCTTTTCTTGATTCACACCCCCATCCACATCATAAGCCTCTGGCATCCTATACTGCAGTCCCGAGAAAAGGTAAGAATGAATTAGAAAAAATAATATATTAGTAAGATCAAGGTTCTAAAACTCGGAGAGAGGACAAATAAGGATTTTTGAGAAACTGGGATGAAATCGCTAAAACTAGTTTCATTTTACATGTATGTGACAAAAATAACACTCTTTTAATGAATTAGATTGTTTCAAACGACTTAATAAGTAAACAAAAGAAGCATAAACATAGTTAAAAAAATAACATCACAAACAAGTTCAAACAGCGATAAACATAGCTAACAATTTAAAAGAAAACAACTCTGCAATTGATTACTCTGCATGGAAGAGACAAGGATTACTGTCCGACAAGAGAACAATGTTAGAGCATATATAAAATAAAATAAGTTAATCAATTTTAACCGAGTTGGTCCAAATCTCGGGAGTATCAGGGAGCATGAGGCTTACGCCTCACATTATTGAGGCACCATTGAGGCTTACGCCTAGGTGCCTTACGTACGTACCTGATGCTTATGAGGCTCACTCTTCAAATATTAGGACAAATTTGGTATCCCATAGACTATTTTGTTTAGTATAATTTATTTTAGGTTTTTTTAAAGTTTGTAAAAAGATAAACTCTCTCTCCAGGACTGCTCTTTTCCCTCCCTTAAGTCATGACAATGCTCCTCCTTCATCTCTCATTTCTTTCACTCTCTTTCCCATAGATGTAAATGACTAAATATTTTCTCTACTAATTTAGTGTGCTTTTATTTCATATGCTGATTTTATGTTGTTTCTTGTTTGTAAGTTTTAAGTTATGATGGGCAAAAGTGAGAAAAATAAGGGATCCTGCATAGAAATACGGTGTTCAAGTTAATGCGTCGGGTGATGGTGGAAAAAAAGGATACAAGTATTTGAAGTGTAATTTCGTAGTAAGGTTATAAAGGGGATGCTAAGAGAATGAAAGATCATCTTGCATACACTCACAAAAATGTGGCACCATGTCCTTAGGTGCCCAAAGAGGTGAAGGAAGAGATGGTTGAATATTCGAAAGGCTTTCATAATGCAAAACATGTTGCTCAAATGAATTATTTGTTGTTTGTTATAAATTGTATGAGATATATGTATTTTATGAATTTATTGTTTTTATTATTGAAGCTTACGCCTCAGTGCACCTCGAGGCTTAAGCCTCGCGGTACTATGGAAAAATGCCTCGGTTCCCGGTTGCGCCTTTCAAACGCTTGTCGGGGAGTTCCCGATCTTTGAATATTTATATTAAATAACCCCAACACAGTGACATGAAATAGGGCAAGATACCCACTTATATTAGATAATCCAATCTTGTAAACCTAAAACATCCCCAATTTCTAAATTGAAGGATTTCCAGCACTATAAGCATTTCCCTGAGGAAATCTACATGATAGCCTCAAAATTAAAAGAATAGAATGAGTCTTTAAGCGTCCTAAATTTCATCATATGATTTAGTGTCCTTATATCGATTTGAAGTGCCCTACAGTTGTTTTGCAGGAATGGTAATAACTATATTCAATATGTTGTCCCATAAATGCATAAAAGAACATCTATTATTAAAGCTACCTCGTTAATATCATCAGTATCTTCTGATCGCTTCTTGGCAAGTTCATATATTTCCTTCTTGTATCTGCAAAATACAGATCCATGTAAAACTCAACCTTCAAGCATTGCGAGAAAATAAATAAAATATTGATGCTCAAACCCAACAAGGTATAAATTGAAATGATAGATATAAGGAAGTATTCACGAGCTTCAAAAATAGTTTAAGAGATATAAAAAGGAAGATAGGGTCACCACAAAGTAAATAAGTAGAAGCAGGTATTCTTCCCATCCATGCTTTATGTGTTGGGTTGCAAATACTTCCAGAAAATATTTCATAAATTGAACAGCCAAAAGCATATGTGTTACATGATCACATTAACATTTTTATATAGGACAAGGAAAGGGTAAAAAATATGACCGCAACTCGTAAGCTCATACAGATTAGGCTTTGAATACAGAAAGGAAAGAATATTTTCTCAGGCACCTAACCAATTAATTACCTTAAATCACGAAGTTCTGCTTCGGAAAGTTTGACGCCATCAAAAAGATATTGCTCATCTTCTATATCATCCCTGACATAATAAATAAAACAGTGCAGTGGCCGGGTCAGATAGAAATAGAATAATGGATCCATCACAGCTTCCTCTAGGTGGCTAAAGATTATATTAAGAATAGCAGTAAATTCCGGTAGGCATAAATGATTTACAGTACCTGATCTCTTCCAATTTCTTTTGCTCTCTCTTCTTTAGATACTCTTGCCTTGATACTTTCCTGAACAAGAGAGAACAAAATTGAAAACACGTCCCTCCTAAATGAATAAAGAGATAGGGAATTCAGTGACAAACATTTCACTACACGCATATACTTCTGTTATGCTAATTTCTCTAGGCAGAAAACAGTTGACAACAAAAATTGAAGGGAAAATGTATTCAGATGGCAGTATTATCCATTTGAGTACGATTAAAATAACAACCATACAGCAAGGAGCAGTGAAAAGGATCCATAATAGCTGGGGAAGCCAATACTAGGGTTTGATTGAATTAAGATGATCTAGTAACTAGAAATTAAGGTCACCATACTTAATGTCCACTTGATCCAATGATCTTATCACTCTAGTGTGTGCACGACTGAGCTAGTGTTGTATTCAATCTAAATGTTCAAAAGAATTATGTTTTGAAAGTTCTCCTTTCAGGAAGCAAGGAATTCTTGGAGACTTGGACCACTCCAAATCACTTCCTCCATTCAAGATTTACATGTTTTGTGTCAGTAATACCATCGCCTACCAGGTTTGAACCCTGTACTTAACCCTTCGCCAAGCAGGCATTGGTTTAAGATTTGTATATTAGGACAAGTATGTTGAACAAGGCAGGGCAATAATAATATTTAATCTCAATCCAGGTACTAACATCAACAACTCAATGCCACCTAACATCAACAACTCAATGTTACCAAACATTAGACGATTAGAAGGCCACACAAACCTTAAAGTATTGAGGTCATCTTGGTCCATGGCATTTGATCTTCTGATTACTTCTTCTGTTGTAACAATGCACATGACAACACCATCAAAAGAAGTATAAATATATATGTGCAGTTAAACAGATGTTTAGCAACCAGCAGTATTTAAATATGTGCTGAGGATGATAGCATACCTTCCTCTTTACGAGATAACTTTGGCTCTGCAAGCTGTTAATTAGAATGGGAGAAGACAATGTTAAATAACTGGAGAAATACAAGTATGTGACAGTTAACATATGGAGCAAAATTAAAATATAAATGCATGTCTACAACCAAACTGCTGAACCCCCACAGTGAAAGTGTGTGGGTTATGTTTGGTTCAAATACTAGTTTAGGCCCCTCGCTCACTACCTTAAGCTTTTAAGTTGGTGTGAAATTTAACATGGTACCATATTGACAGAACTAACTGAAGAGAATAAACACAAACTGGTGCGATAATGTGTACCTTCCTTGTTGCTGCTGCATCACGATCTTTTAATTTCTGCTCTAATTGCTCCCTCTCTCTTTGATCACGCATTCGTTCCTCCTCAGACTGCAAGTGAGAGGATGAAAGTCATTGAATGCATAGGAAAAGAAAACAGCGTAATGTTAATCCTAGTCTAGAAAAAAAATCAGCAACTTCAGCATGCTGCCTGATAACAGAATTAATGGCACTTTTCGTCCAACCCTACATAATATTTCAATAGTTAGCAGCTCAATATTTCGTCCAACCCTATATTTCAATAGTTAGCAGCTCAAAAAAAAGTTAGGCTTTTCTTCTTTCTTTAACTTTTTTTGTGAAAATTGTGAAAATGTGGGTTATAGAGTAATTATTGATTTTCAGACATGCATTACATTTTATATATCAACTTAATACCTGTTTTGTTTTCAAGTTTTCTTAGAAGCGTAGTGATTTTAATTCAACATGCTAGTGTGATATTTTGTGTGTTTTGTGGTGTTTTGAGGAATTGGTGTGTTTGGAAGGTGAGAATGTGGAGATGTGATTTTTTTGCCTTGTTCTGGTTCTTATGTTTTCTTAATTTTGTTTTTTGTGTTCAGCCATTGTTAGGATGTTTTGCTGTGTGGTTATTCAGTTTCTAAAACTTTGTACGTGTTGGGTGGTTTAAAGATTGCCTTATGTTCTGTACATGTGAAAATTGTGGTGATAAGAGAACGAATCTTTTTGTGTTAATATTGATTTTTAGTTGAGGATATAATGTGGATTGTAGAGTGACTATTGATTTTCAGACATGTATTACATTTCATATCTCATCTTTATACCTTTTTCTCTTTGTTTTCAGTGGTTTCTCAATTTTCTTAGAAGCTTAGTGATTTTAATTTAACATGCTTAGTGTGTTTTTGCTATGTGGTCCTTAATTGCCAAGTTTTGGGTTTTACCAAGTCCCGCCATAAAGAAACTTGTTTTCGAAATTGGTTTGCAGTGTTTCTAGTTGTTTTTGCTTTGAATTCCTTGCATTTGCGTGAAAAATGTAATCTGTTTCTTGGTACTACTAGTACCTGGTACTTCCATTTTTATCTAGTTCTTGATGGTACTTGATTGTGCGACTCTAATCTGCTTTGTTGAAATTTAAAGATTAATGTGCTTAGTTTGTAGTTACTACGACCAATAACTTTACTATATAATATTGCCTTGCTCTTTCTGAATTCTAGGGTATAATCACTGACCTGCCTCTTTGTTTTGGAAATGCTGAGGACCTTCTATAAATCTCTGAACAACTTTAAAGGAGGATATCTCATGTACTTATTACTAGAAAGAAACATACAACAAAATTGACATGTTAATTATCTCGTTAAAACTCTTTAGGGACTCTTTATTGTCTAGATAAGGAATAGAGATTCCTCGTTGTTCTAAAACTCCCCGAAGGTAACACCGAGTCGATCAAATTTTTTAAATTGTTCTTGGTGGTTCAGTTTTTTTGAGTTCTCATTCATTCAACCGGGTCAAAGTTGATCAGTTTTTATTTTCTTTACATGTGCTTTGAAACTGTTCTATAATTTCTGCTTTTGTTTTAACTTGTTTGAAAGTATCATGTTATACTAAAATTTTGTTTTTTTTTGTTTTTCATGTGAATTATATATGTGTGTATGATACAAAACAAGTTGTTCCAATTTCTTCTTGAGTTCTAAAAACTCCTGATGTTTGCCCCGCCAAGTTGTCATTGATTCCGATTTTTAGAACCTTGTGATTCTTCTTACACTCCAAAGATCTTGTTTAGAGATCATCTTTAACTCTTTCTATTCTGAATTTGATTTCTGCGACCAATGTTAACGTAAATTTGTTTTCCTCTTTCATGCTATGCTTGAAGAAACTGATGTATGCTGACCAAATGTTAGCTCATTTATCGGATTTTCATCTGTAATAAATTATGATTTCTGAAAGTACCTGAAATCATTCTCAACGATTTGTCTCATTTTGTTTTCAGCATTTACAATAACATTCATCATCCAAGCAAGTTGGCGTTGAGAGCTGACTTCCACTGTTTCAAAAATAAAATCGAGCCGAAATGGGAGGACCCCACCTGTGCTAACGGAGGGAAATGGACTGTTACCTGTACTAGAGGGAAGTCCGATACCTGTTGGCTGTACACGGTACGCTTAAGACATATATGTTTTTTCAGCATGCTTTAGATATATGTTTTGCGTAATGTAACACTAACCATATTTTATGCTTCCTCTAATCTTCTGAATGTTCTGAATTCAGTTGCTTGCAATGATCGGAGAACAGTTTGATAATGGAGATGAAATTTGTGGAGCTGTGGTCAATGTCAGACCCAGGGAGGATAAAATATCTATCTGGACCAGGAACGCTCAGAATGAAGCTGCACAGGTAACTAAATTACATAAATAAATCTAACAACTATACTCAACGACGTTAACATTCGAAGGGCCTTTGTTCAACCAGAAAAGAAATGTTCATTTTATCGATACTCTCGCAAAAGACGCAAGCTGTCTTATGTTCATTTTTCGTGGAAACAGGGCAAGTGTGACAAAACTTATAATGATATAATCTGTTGATGATGTATAATTTTACGCTTTCCTTCTATTATCTCACCTAAAGTAGAATTAGCTGGCGATATAGGATGAACCATCCAATTTGGATTTTATTTTATATTTGATATGAATACCGAACCTATTAGATATTCTAATGTGTGCTTATCCTTAATTTTGCATTAGAAAAAGGAATAGCTTCACATGTTTATAGTAGTTCTCAGAGAATCAGTTGAAATTAATATGAAGCTCCATGCTTTAGTCGGCGAATTTGGAGACTTAATGGTGAACTGCACATAGCATTATCTAAATTTATCATTGTATATTGAATATGAATCAGTAGAAGTAGCTGGTGAGATAGGACGGACCATCTAATTTTCATTCTCTTTTCCAATATAGTATTACCGAACCTGTTAGATTTTCTGTTGTGTGCTTATCCTTTTTTTGCATTAAAGAAACGGAATAATTTCCCGTGGTTATAGTTGAAGTTTATATCAAGTTGTATGCCATAATTGATGAATTCAGAGACTTAACAGTGAACTGCAATAGCATCACCTAAATTTATCATAGGATAGGTTATAATCTGAATAGTAAAACTTGTTTAAAACCTATACTTGCTTTTATGTCATATTGAAAGTATCTGATCTTGATTACCGATGCAGGTAAGCATTGGCAGGCAATGGAAGGAAATCCTCGACTACAATGACTCCATCGGTTTCATAGTCCATGTAAGGATTTCGATTTTCTAATTCATTTGTACATTTTCCCCCCGAGGACATCAGATATTAATTTATACGTTGTACCATGCCTCTCTAAAACGCACTCGACTGTTTCAGGATGATGCAATGAAGCTCGAAAGAAGCGCCAAGAACAGATACTCAGTGTGAGCGGTACAAAGCAACATATCGGCCACCTCCATGTCTTCGAGGCAACAATTACTGTTTTTAGGACTCTACTGAACAGTTTAGTGTCATTTTATCATCTACAAGTACTTTTTGTTGGACAACCAGAACATTACTTCCTAGAACTCCATCTTCTGCTCTGAAAGAAACATTACTGTGAAATACAGAGTACTTGTTTTCTTTGTTGAGATCCTTAACTGTGATTGAAATTACTATTTCTGTTTTGAGTCATGAATAAGGATAATTGCTATTATTTGTGAAAATGACCTGTGATTCACATACTATCACATCACACGGTCTTCCATATCCATGACAAAATTTGATCTGTGTAGTGTTCTATAAATCTCTGATTAAACTTATGTTCTAATTTATTGTTATCAGTATTCTGTAGTAATAGTCTTTGTACAAACTTTTATTTAGGAATTGCACCAGATCCAAAGTTCATGACCTTGTTCTGTTGTCATCCTTACCTTAATAACATAAAAGTTACTTAAATTATAAAAATGTCATTATACAAATGTCTCTTATTTTTCATTATTTGATTGACTCGTCAAATCTAAAATAGTAATCTGTCATTCAAATCAAATATTCACAAAAATAACATGGTAGAAGATAATTCAAAAATCATTTACCAGCTACACAATTTCAAAATTGCTTCTCAAATCTTGTATAATTTTGTGATGTGATGGCAAAATCTCAATACCTTGTCCTCATGCTCATTACCTTGTTCAAATACAAATTTGATTCCAACTTTGCTTCAGCCATTTTTGGCAAAGTCTCCACAAAAAATCTCACTACAACACATAATCCACCAAAACACATCCACAAAGATTGCTGATAAAAAAACATCCACAAAGATCCAAATTGATGCCACTTTCATTGAACAATTCTTCATGTCTTAAGAAGATAATATCACCACGTTTATTTCCATTTGATTCGATCCAAACCACATATTTACATTCATTGGTGTAATCCAAATATGCCACCATAACATATACATACTATTAAATGGTATATGCAACTTCAGCAGTATATCTCTACACATCAGACATTTTTGGCACTTCCCACAAAAAACCCATTCCTTTTTTTTTCATACCCAAAGCAGAGGGTGAAAAATATATCGAACCTGATTTGGCTCGCCATTTTACGCGAGTTGGCTTAACAGAGGCTCTCTCGAGTCTTCTCCGGAATTGTTGTAGTAGTAGTAGTACAAAATCAACTGAAGGACCCCCAAAACAGTTCCAATCCCATTTGGGAGCTGCAGATAGCAAATAACGTTAGCTTCAAGTCATATCGGTTTGAAGTGAAATGAAATTAGCACGATACTTACATAAATGAAAGGGTCATGCTTTAGCATTCCATATGCAAAGAAAGAGAGGCTCATCAAGAATGTCGAGAGAGAGAGATAGAACGGCATGTACTCAACGCTCCTCATTTTGATCACCAAATTCTGTAGTAATAGACATTTTTGCAGAATTGTTTCGGTTAAATGAAATGTGAAATACAAACCGAATGTGTGTAAGAAAATGTTCCATTTCACTTACTATGACAAAAAGTGGCGAAGCGAACATGGAAATGAGAGAAGCAACACTCAAATATCCGACGAATGTCTGTCTCGTGGAAGGACCGAGAAATTCCATGCTTATGAACACTATAACAGCAAATATGGCAAAAACCGCTAATAAAAGGCCCACGGTCTTCAGCTGGGGGAGACAAGGAGATGACAGCATAACCTTAAAAACAAGATTCATATAGAGTTTTAGTATAGAATACATAATTGAGATCCTATTTCTTACCTTTTTGGACCTTTCAGCGTAACTGATGAAAATGCATACATAGATTAGCTGAAAAACAGCTCCAACTGAATTGACCGTAGCGACCAATATGATACCAGGCGATATAATGGGCGATCCATACCATAAACATATCAAGCAATTCAACAAGGCGTACACATAGGGAAGTTCTGAGAACTGTTCTGTCGACTCGTTTCTAATGATCCTCCTAAATGTCGGTCTAAAAGAATAAGAAAATTATTAGAACGAGTAAGACCTTAATCAATAATCATTCCATGATAGCAGAAGGTAGAAAAATGACTTACATTGGCGACACGAACAACACAAAAGCGAAAAGGTTCCCTGCAATCGATAAATGGGTGTTAAGAAACTTCCTTACTAGTTCGGTAAAAGCCAGTATATGAACTATGCAAGAGCGGTTAATATAACTGGATTTAGAACATATTAATATCCTTTACCGTAACTGATGCACCATACTGGTTTTAGAATTCAAGATTACCAAAAGTACTTCTCTAACTATCTTTACTATATTTGCTATGACAATTTTAGTTATTTCATGTTCAACAGTATCCCCCATTTTCAAGGGTTCGATTTCTAGTTAATCAATCTTTATGAACAGTTCAGATTCAATGAATACCTCAAAAACCCATTTCCCATAAAAGCAATAAACCCTTATATTTTTAAACAAAAACTCATTTCACCAAAAAAAGTTGTTCCTTTTTGCTTACAAATGTAGACTAATGCATAAAACCAGACCCATAATGTGAACCTCAAAGAACCCATGTCCCAAAAAGCAAGAAACAATTAAAATTTGAAACAAAAACCAGTCATTTCACCTAAAAATTGCTCATTCTACCAACAAATGTCCATGAAAGCAAGCAACCACTAAATTATAAAACAAAAAACTAGCCATTTCAAATAAAAATTGCTCACTTTTGCTAACAAATATAGACTAATGCATAAAGCTGAACCTATATACACCAAAAGCTCAAGAGCTAGAAAATGGGTCAAACCAAATTCCCCCACATTATTGGGGGGGAAAATCCCCCAAATTCAATTTTTCCTCAGAACAGTTCTGGGTCTCAATCTGGGCACCCATAAAAAATAAGAAAAAACAACTACAAAATTCCTCAGACTAACAATCTGAACCCAAAATGTAATGGGCAAGCAAAAAAACCCAAACTTTATTCAATGCAGAACATTGGAAGCGTAGTGCCATTTGCAAGTGGTGACTTTCTTGTCTGCTATCTTGGAGCTGTATAAGGCAAGATTTCTTCTCCTCTGCTGTGTCGTGTTTATTTAAGGCTAAGATTTTATACCGTTGTTGTGACTGAAAACTCCTGATCTCTAGACCCATATTATAACATATTCTAACCATTTACTCAAAAGTCGTCATTTTAATCTTACAGCAATTTGTATGTACCAATAAAATGGAAACATAGAATGTAATTTTCCTTACAGCATTCTGGTGGTTTTTTTTTATAAATTATGTGTAAGGTTTGAGATCAAGACGTTGCCGCATTTGAACTCAGGTCCATGGGGAATCAAGTTCAAGTGCTTGCCTAATTGAACAAGCAAGCTTTGATTGGTTTGGTGGTAATTACTCTCTTTGTTGTTTCTTGTTTCTGTACCCTCCATTAGCATAATGAGAAATAGCTGTCTAAAAACGGTAGACATTAGTCGGGCGATTAGGGGAGACTAATCAGACAAATCGGAAAATTTGAGAACACTGAGAAATAGTAATCTACAAGAGTGGTATATATGAAGTAGATTGGCCAGAAAATGAGTGGGTTAGGTACGATATTGTGTAATATACTAATATTGGATTTGAGAGGAGATTTGAGGTAGATTTTGTTTGGAGTTATTGTAATTTGTGTTAGGTTGATAGTCTTAATCTGATCCTGTATGGCATGTGACCTGATAGTGAAATGATCTCATAACAAGCTTGAAAATTTTCAACCTCGGTTTTTGTATGCCAAATTTACCCCAAGTTTGATGGGAACCTCATGCCCCTGATTTGATTGGGGGTGAATCGGTCAGTTCCGAGTACAAATGACAAAAATTTCTGAATTCGACGGGAATCATGTGTTGTCGATCTTAAGGGGGCTCTAGACGGGATTATAAAATATGCTTGAACTCAATGATGATCTGATCTAGTATGAGTCGGAAACTTCTGTATAGATGTGGCAAAAATCTCCCAATTCGACGGGGGACCAGGT
>JAYMTS010000044.1:0-16241 GCA_036898005.1 Geranium phaeum
GAGAGCTCTGACACCATCGACAATGTCAAGGCTAAGATCCAGGACAAGGAAGGAATCCCCCCGGACCAGCAGAGGCTGATCTTTGCCGGAAAGCAGCTCGAGGACGGCAGGACCTTGGCCGACTACAACATTCAGAAGGAGTCTACCCTCCACCTGGTGCTTCGTCTCCGTGGTGGTATGCAGATCTTTGTCAAGACCCTGACCGGAAAGACTATCACTTTGGAGGTCGAGAGCTCTGACACCATCGACAATGTCAAGGCTAAGATCCAGGACAAGGAAGGAATCCCCCCAGACCAGCAGAGGTTGATCTTCGCCGGAAAGCAGCTCGAGGACGGCAGGACCTTGGCCGACTACAACATTCAGAAGGAGTCTACCCTCCACCTTGTTCTTCGTCTACGTGGTGGTATGCAGATTTTTGTCAAGACGTTGACCGGAAAGACTATCACTTTGGAGGTTGAGAGCTCCGACACCATCGACAATGTGAAGGCTAAGATCCAGGACAAGGAGGGAATCCCCCCGGACCAGCAGAGGCTGATCTTTGCCGGGAAGCAGCTTGAGGATGGAAGGACCCTTGCTGATTACAACATCCAGAAGGAGTCTACCCTTCACCTTGTCCTCCGTCTCCGTGGTGGTATGCAGATCTTTGTGAAGACTCTTACCGGAAAGACCATCACTTTGGAGGTGGAGAGCTCTGACACCATTGACAATGTCAAGGCTAAGATACAGGACAAGGAGGGCATTCCCCCGGACCAGCAGAGGCTCATCTTTGCCGGGAAGCAGCTGGAGGATGGAAGGACCCTTGCTGATTACAACATTCAGAAGGAGTCCACCCTTCACCTTGTCCTGCGTCTCCGTGGTGGTTTCTAAGAGGGTACTTGTGGTTCCTGTTTCAGTTTCATGTGGTTTAGTTTGGTTTCAGAAAACTATGGTTTAGCCCTGTTGTGGCCTTTGAATAATTTGTTTGGATGTTATGGATTCTCTTTTAATTGAAGTTTGGTATCTTTTGTTCAATTTGTCTCTTTGATTTAGCTTTCTATGGTTGATGCATTGCTCTGTTACATTGATATATGTTATTGCTTATCTGATTTGGAATGATTGTATGTAACTATTCTATGTTGAACATGTTCTTGTTCCATTGATGGTGGTGGTTATAGGTGACCTTAGATTACTTGGCTTTATGGCTTTTCTAGTACTTGAATTCCCCCTTGTATTTTTTCAAAATGCCTAATTTCTCTCTATTTTGGATTTCCTTTATTGATGAAGCTCTCTTGTTCTGAGTCTGAAGATTTATGCCTAAAATGTGCCAAATGCTGTAGTTGTGTGAATGAATTGGGGGGGGTCTAATGGAAGTACTTTATTATGAATACACTTCTTGCATTTGTATTTTAAGTCTCTTCTCCATTCATGTTTATCCCCTGAGTTGATGTTATGGTTTATTATTGATCAGCTACACATCATTTGCTGTCCATGACTCCATGATCTCTTGCAAGCTTTTTTCTTATGGCTATAGCAAATTGTAGTTTTGGACAGATTCTGTATGATAGAATTCCTTATGAGAATGTATCCTCTTCATGCAAAGGACTGTCTGATAGAGTTCTTTATGGTTAACCTTTTCTTCAGAATGTAATTTCAGTTGAGATCGATATGTGTATGTTTAGGAAATTCTTACCTGGGTTTTGGTTACAGCTGTATCTCAGCTGAGGCCAAAGTCAATTACAACCTTCTTTGTTTCATCCTACTATTCAGGTACTTCTTTTATAAAGTTATGTTATTATAGGCACTTCTCTTTACTGAGTTTTTGTGGATAATCAGATATGAAATATCATAGTTTAATCTGGAGCATATGATGATCTTATACTTATAGTTATATCCTGTCAACGAGTCAAGCTTGTCATGGTCTTTCAGGACTACATCTAGTTTGTGTTTATATGGAAAAACCAAGAGGAGTTTGATTTGACTCGCAAGTTTGGGTTGTTCATTATATATGCTTCTCTTTTGTATCTTGTTTGCGGCTTGAGGTTTGTGGGTTTTATCTTCAACTCGTGCTTAATAGAACTATAGTTGAAGCATAGGAAGGAATGTTCTTGATAGACTTGAGTTTTCATGATGAGATGACAATCTATTGTTTAGGACATTTAAGTTGCATACAGAATAATTTGGCTCCGGCACTAGACTTGTATTCAAACATTGTGATATAGAATCATAGATTAATTGGCCTGATGTCGTTCCTATCTTTGTTAGATTTACATATAACGAAGGGCTGAGACTCTTTTCATGTTTGAAAAACTTGAGATGATCCCTTTAATGGACTATGTGCAAATGTTAGGAAGCTGGAAGGATAAGGCAGTGGGAAAAAAAAGAAAAAGAGTAGACATCTGATTTGTGGCCTTTGATTAGTATCTTTAGTTCAAATTTCTCTCTCTGATTCAGTTTTTCCTTGGTTGAAGCATTGCTTCTTATATTGATTGATATATGTTACTACTTATCTGCTTTGGAATATGGGGAACATGTTCTTGCTCCATTGATGATTGTTAATAGTCTGAGGTTCTTGCTCCATTGATGATTGTTAATAGTCTGAGGCTGTCCTTACTCCTTAGATTACTTGGCTTTATGTGTTTTCTTGCTAGTGCTTTGAATTGCCCCTGGATTTCTTGCTTTTCTTTGCATTTCTATTTCAGTCCTACTCTTCTCCATTCATGTTTATACCCTGAGTAGAACTTTATGGTTTATTGACCAGCAACCTGATTACACATCCTTTACTTTTTTCCTATATTAATTATCAATTCATGTTTAGGTTTCTCATAGAATGGTCTTATGCAAGTTTTCTTCCCATGGCTGAAGCAAATAGTAGTTTTGGACAAATACTGTATCTGATAGGATTTTATATGAGAATGTCCTCTTTGAGCTAAGGGTGTTTTCCTTGTCTTAATTTACTTATTTGGGTGTAATATATATATGTAAACATCAGCAGCCATTAGCCCAACAAAGTTCAAATATTATCTGCCTGATTTCAGGTTTGATGAACATCCCAACGGTTAAAAATGTGCAAAGGATTATCTGATAGAGTTCTTTATGGTTAACCTTTCATCAAAATGTTGTTTTAGTTGAGATGGATATGTGTATGTTTAGGGAATTATTACCTGGTTTTGGTCGCAGCTGGAAAATCTATCTCAGCCAAGACCAAAGTCAATAACAACAAACCTTCTTTGTTTCATCCTATTCTCATTCTCAGCTTTTGTTGATATTCAGGTACTTTTTTTTTTTTTTTTTGTTATTATAGGCACATCTCTTTTCTTAGTTTTTGTGGATATTCAGATATGAAATATCATCATTAAATCTAGAGCATATATAACATCTTATATTAATATCCCGTCAACGAGTCAAGTTTGTGTTGATAACTTGATATGGAAAACCAAGAGGAGTTTGATTTGGCTATGAGATTTTGAAATTCTCAAGTTTTGGTTGTTTATTATATATGCTTATTTTTGCATTTGATTATTTGATGCAATATCATCATTTAATCTAGAGCATGTAAGCCGACCTTATATTTATATCCTGTTAACGAGTCAAGCTTGTCATGACCTTCCAGGACTACATTTAGTTTGTGTTGATATAGGAAAACTAAGAGTATGATTCGACGATGAAATTTGGAAATTCACAAGTTTGGGTTGTTCATTATATATTCTTCTTTTCGCATTTGAATATTTGATGCAATAGTGGGTAGGACTTAGGAGGATCACACAACCGTTGTGGATATGACTCTGACATTGGTGATCTTGCAACTTGTTCCCTTGTATCTTGTTTGTGTGGCTTGAGTTTTATGGATTATATCTTCAACTTGCATTTAATAGAACTGTAGTTGGGTTTAATAGAACTATAGTTGAAACATAGGAAGGCATGTTCTTGATAGACTTGATTTTCCATGATGAGATGAAACAAAGTTTGGATGTCCTGAGCCTAAGTTTGATGATTTAATTTTTTGTTAAAAACTATTTTATTATATTCTTCCTTGAAAATCTTCTTACACCCGGGCTGGATCCATACATTGCTAAATCTGTATTTATTTGATCACAGAAGTCTGCTGTTAAAATGATTTCAATCTTTAACTTTCTTGATCTGCTACATGACATTTCATCTATTTGGTGTTTAACTCATTTTTGATCATGCTTATTAACAGGTCTATCCTTTTATGGATAATTTCATTATGCGGGCAATCCTGAAACTTGAAGTTGACATAGCCGATGAATACAAACCAATTGTACTACTCATTACTCACCTCCTACACACACAATAGAATAGGTATGTTGTTCTGCAGAAAACCGGTATACGTCATAGTGAGGATTGAGGAAGTTGTTATATTATTAGTATGGAATGTGAAATTACCCTACATTGCTTGATTATTTGGTATATTTACTAAATCAGGCAATAGAATCTGAGTTCATTGTTAGTCATGGCTTTAAATAATCAAAATTATTAACAGAGAGGATCCATTATTAATATAGTTGTCCAAATTTAATTGCATGATTAGGTTGAAGGTTTAGCTAGTTCTTTGAATTTGTGGGTAGTATATAAGTGTATTTTCTACAGCAAAAATCTATGGGATTCATAATTCATGTGTTATTGTTGTATAGAAGGAATGCTTCAGATTAGGGATCATTTAGAAGTTGCACATTGAATTTTTTAGTGTATTTGATATTTATAGCCTTGCTAACATATGTTTATCAGCTATAAGTGCATATATTAAGTTGAGAATAGATAATTTTCTGTACGTTGGATATGTCTTGAATTGAATTGACTACGAACCTACTCAACTCTCGGTGTCAGTTCGGATTCAGGGTTAAAACCTCCGCCGAATCACAATAATTTTAGGTGTTTTTTTTCACTGCTTTTATTTCGATTGTTTGTTTGGCTTTTACTCATTATGGTTAAAAAAAACTTCGATATTTCTGTAGTGGAGGAAATGGATAAACTCCAAATCACATTGCATGTGCTCTCTGTGAAGTTAAATGTTTTTGTGTCTGTGGTTTCTACTACTTTCTACCTGTCACTTCCAAATAAGAGCTGCCAAAAACTCACATTTCACCTTTAGATTGTTGTGTTCTCTCCACAGTTATTGTATTGTTCTTGGTGTTTGTCATTGATATGAATGATTGAATCAACTATTCACAAGATGAATAAGATAGTGACCCAAGTATACAAATTTTTCACCTCAGCGCCTATCCCGATTTTCAGAAGACAGTTCAAATAGTTGGTAGTTGAGCCTATAAGTCAAAAGCAACTAAATTATCTGCAGATAATGATTTCAAATTGGAAGATTGCACTATCATCCTTAGTGTAATGGGATTTGGGGCCAATAGTATTAGTGCTATTAGCATCTGTATTGACTGATTTATATAACATAATTGCAGATCTTATAGTGATTTGGTGCCTTATGTTTGGGACCCATCACCTGATAGAGGATAGAGATTCTCTTTGTTTGTTGTGGTTCGTATTTGGAATTGGACATTTTACCAACTTTCTACAAACAATTGCTTCTTCTCTTTTCTTCCCTTCATTGCACAACTTGTTCTCTGGTTTTAAGATTCATAACCCATCATATTCATGGCTGCTTTCAATTTCTTTTATGTTTAACCTCAAAACCAGTTACATATCTTTTTGATGTGGGAGATGTATGTTATTCAGAGGATTTATATATCTGAGGCAAGCAAATTGAAAAATAAAATAGTAAACAAGAACACCGGATTTGAGTGGTTTGCTAACAATGTACCGACTACGTGTGCATACAGAGAATACTTGTTAGAGAGAATTAGAATACAAAAATCACCAAGTGATTTGGAATAGATCATATATTCTCCCTAATAAGAATTTATATCTCAAGTATGTGGTCATAGTCGACACATTGTCAGCGAACACATATGTAAATATGGTGTTCAATCTAACACATGTTCAATTACATCATACTATAAAAAAAAGAAGTAAAAACAGTAAACCATGATTTAAGAAGCAGCCCAAATTAGGCTTAAACTAGATCACCAAAGCCGGCGAGACCGTCATGGTGACTAATTCTGGTATGATCATTAATTGATTCAAAGCATATCCAACATGAACGACATAGATTACCACATATGGGGTGTAGAATTAGGCCATAACCAAACTCTTGATTCCATGTTAAAACCCGATCCACATAAAAAGCTAAGTTAACATGGAAAGATTTGAAGATGGCGGTCGAGTGATAACACGATCCATCATTCTAACATGACACACCAATTCCCTTATTGGATATGTCTTGATTCGATTTCATAAACCATCCCCTTACCCGCCCTTGCAATGCAGTACCTTACACACTGTTGCACTACATCTTTCATGTTCGCACGTTCGTACACCCTTATCTGATTTGTAGCTAATAGTTACTCTAAATACCACATTAGTAACATAGATGAACCATTAATAATTGTATTTCTCTCCTTTCAATAATAATCCCTCTCCCATACCTATAGAAGTAGTCACACATTGTCAACAAATCACATAAATGTGATATTATTGTTTAGCTTTACTTTTGATTATTTCGGTTTTCGCTCCATGACAATCTCTCAATATAATGCATGTTCTTTACATGCATATAATATAAGATTAAAATGATCCACACAAGTTACACACATAACATATTAATTTCACTCTCTTCTATAGTGCAGACAAAATTATCGACAAGGTCGTTGTCATGGTGAGCTGTTATAATAAGAACAATACAAACCCATTATTTGATCTCATCTATTTGTTCTGTTATCACAGTAACAGTCACTTTGAGATGCTAAACACACACTTTTAGATCTGTTTTGAAGGATCAAAGAAAGTGACATTAACCAAACTCTTCACCGCACGTTTCATATACTTTCTCAAAAATCAAATGACCAAACTAAACCTTTACACAGCATGCCACAAAAGAAAGCTTTTATTAACTACATAGATCCACATATATTATGATTTGTGTAACATGGGTTTTATATAAATATAAACTCATTGATCTTCAACTACCTATCAAACTTGTTAGGAGTTATTTTTTTTCTCAACTAACATTCTCCCAAATTTCTTGATTCATCATCCAAGAAACTAGTTTCCAAAATGTCTATTCCAGCTATTAATATCACAATCCAAGTTTCTCTTATTTCGCATCGCCAACTATATCGATCTCTGAGGTCTCTATCACTTCACTCATGGCCGACTCAGAGCACTCTTCTTCTGATGAGTACAGCATTTACATGGACTCTTCAGGTACCCATTTGCCTACACATCTTAGTTTTGCTTATGGTTCTTAGTTTTCTGTGAACGGCCTCAAATTCATTAGTCTCTTTTTTGTGTATGTTTATGGGTTTCTTTGTGTTTTTTATGGTGAACAAGAATTCAAATGAAACAATACCTCATATGTCTTGAAATCAAGATTGAATCCACTATGCTTGGAGCTGGGGAAGAGAAGTGGTCCACTATATGTTATGTTCGGAGTTTGGTGATTTGGTGTTTGGACTTAACTTTTTGTTTTATGTTAGATTAGGATTTTGTTTCATTTTCTGGTAAGGGCTTAATTGCAGTTCTAGCCGAACGACTTGTTGATTGTGTAATTTCGCATGTGAACATAGTTGACATATTATTTGCAAACCACGCAACATTCTTGTGTTTTTTCGTGATTCAATCTTTCTCGTTATAACATGTTTTTCTGATTGATTGTGTGTTGATAGATGTAGTGGAGAGTAATGAAGAATCCATGCTACAATTCTCGGAAGACGAGGAAACACTTATCATCAGGATGTACAACCTGGTTGGAGAGAGGTCACTTTTTTTTAATCAGTAATATCGTCAACATGGGGATTGGAACCAACGACTTCCCAGACATGTTTGGTCTGTCTCAAGAAATCGAATTCGAATGAGTTTAATTAATATGAATTTTGTTTGTAAATTTTCAGGTGGTCTCTAATAGCCGGGAGGATCCCAGGAAGAACAGCTGAGGAGATAGAGAAGTATTGGAATTCAAGATACTCAACAAGTGAATAGAGACTTTGAGCAAAGCATGAAATTACAAAAAAACATATGGTTGGTTGGGAGTTGGAAGACTTGTCTCTGTCTCCTACAGTTCATCATGTCTAGTTTATGTTTCTGCCATCACATGTTACTTTTTAAGGATCCAAGTGGAAAGTCTCATCTTCATCTTTGTGTAGTCGTGTTAATTTTTTTAAGTGTCTTCGTAAAGATTATATGCAACTTCTTGACCTTCAAGTCTTTGTTAACTACTGTGTAATAAGGAGAAAAAATTATCAGAACAAAACAAAATTGAAAATTAATTAAGTGACGAATAACAATACCATGCATATTTATGTAACTTTTATTGGCAAATGGCAATATGTTAATTACATCCGGGAGAAGAGTTCTTTGTGAGAGAATATATCATAAATCACTAAGTAAAGGTTACAATATTGAAGACTCAAATTAATTAACTTGAAAAATGACATTTTACATAATTATGGTTGTTTTACATTTTGGTACATAATAGTATTGTTAGAAATAATAAAATGTAGTTATAGTGCTAAAAAGATAGTTAAGGTAGTAACCATCATAATTAAATGTACTAAAATGTTATTTTCTCTAATTTCATATATACCAGATTACAAAAACCCAAACATCCTGCAATTATAATACAATAGAATTGTAGAATCAAAATCTATTAATTTAATGACGTATCAACACATTGTGCATTTTGTTTACGACCGACAGCCGCCAATTTTGAGGATCAACAACTCTTTTTCCACAATCTTATCCAAGTTTGATCCATTTTCTCTCCAAGTACAAACTTTTCAATATTAGGTTCCCAAACCTATCCACCACTAAAACAAGTGGACATGCTGATTTAATAACTTAGTTTGGTGTAAACTTTATTTACATCTGAAGTGAGTATACTATTGTGTGAAATGTATTGTCTTCGTCGATTTAAGTACAACTACAAGTTTAAACCTCTCTTGATTTGCTTAGAACTATCTTTAAGATAAACACGATTTGTGCCCCCCTTCCGACGGACTTTATTTGCATTCTTCCGGTTAAAGAGATCATGGAAATTTTTTACCCGAAAGTCAAAAGCAAAGCTGCCTCAAAAGATGATAAATTGAGTTCACAACAAATTCTTTTAAATTTTTTTTTTGGAAAATAGGCAAATTATTATACTTTTGCCTTCGTGAAATCAAATGCCAGTTTACACGTCTTTAACTTGTCTTCAAATACCAGAGTATATTTGCAAAAAGTAATGCGACAACTTGAACTGGCTTGGATAATGCTTTGCCAAAATATAACTTTATAAGACTCTAACATCATGTTAAATCAGCCTTAATCTAATGCGTAATTTATTTGATAGAATTTCACGTCTAAAAAATATGTATCTCATCACCAGTTGATGATAAAAACTATATTTCATCACATTAAAACCTAAAGCATGCAATACTTAGAATTTAAGTGTATTCTTTGTCATCACTTAGCTCAACTCCTAAATTTCTTCATATGCATCTCCAACCGTCTGATTATGCATTAACAACATAAAGAACATTCGAGAAAAACAAAGAAAACAAAGAAGTATAATTGTACAAAAACAAGAGTGAAAAATCTGAGATTAATTGTACATAAAATTAAATTTCGTTTAGTCCTATATCGATGCAACCACATCAATAATTGTAGAAATTGTCATCACTTCCTACGATCGATGCTTCTTTAATTCATTCCATGTCCAGTTGGGATAAAAATATTAGATACTTGTTAAATATATTTAACTTTTGTCATTTTAGACACTTTTGTCCAACAATAAATACAGCTCATAACCTGCCAAGGTTTAGTACTGACACTAAGTGTAACACCACAGAATAGGCCATGCGACAGTTAGTGCACTGTACTGAGTACAGAGACACCAAAACTTATAGTAAAGTTGACATCTATGACTATGAGTCTTGAAATCACTTGTTCCAAGCATGACAAATTTGTTGAATTCGATTCATTATATATTCAATTCATATATGCTTTAATTTATGCTCGAGACCATTTTTAGTCTAAAATTAGGCTCACTTTTTAAACATGTCGAGCTATAGGTCTTACTGTCTAAAGCTATCGTAAGCCTCAGAGGCCGACTCGTTTATACTTGATTAATGATATGTTTTGTTTATGTTAGAACCGTAAGAAACTTAACCAACATCAATTCAATATGCCAATATTATTTCTATCAATTTAATATAATAAAATATAACTTTCTTTAAATATTGGTGAAAATTACACAAACCAAATTCGAGCATCACTAATATTTTTTGAGGCAAACTCAAGCTTAATTACGTAATCTCGTTTCAGCTCGAGCCACACTCTGATAAATATATGCTCTATTCAATTCATTTACACTCTTAGCTACAGTATTCTAATATATTCCCAATATATTTAAGTGATACCAACATTTAAGGCTCTATTCAACTAGTTAAAATCCTTTAACTACATAAACTCGTTCATGTTTAGGCTGAGCCATTTTTTTCTCTAGCCAAGTCAGAGTATAAACAAGCTAAACTCGAGATTAATCACTTAAACTCAATTATACACATTTACACGCCTAACCGTGATATTCTAGAGTCGGAGTGTAAACAAACTAAACCCGAAACTAATCATATGATATCGATTATACTCAATTACACTCCTAATCTTGAATTTTTTAGTAGTATTTCGCTTTGAGTCAACTAAACCACCGTACCAACTAATCAAATCAATTCTAAACCGATTCAACGCACATGCCATCATCATTTCACTTCCTACATCGAATCAAACTCATTTTCAATTGAATCAAAACCTCAACATTATACTGTAAATTGAATATAATCAAAAACCTCAACAACAATAATAAATCAAATATAAATAAACAAACAAATAAATAAATAAAACCCTCAAATTAACATCAACCTCGTCAAGCCCATGGGCTCAAAGAGCACTCAAACGGCATCGTATCGAACCTCTCCTTATCCTTACAATAATCATAGATCACAAGGTTCCTCTGGACCCACGCATAGTCATTTTTCTGATCTTCCGACAAGTGCCACGCGTCACTCTGGTCCCACCAGTTCCGGGTCGTGGTGGAGACACAATCCGGGTACGGGTCGACCCATTGACACGCGTCGACGTTGAAGTCCTTGTAAGAGGACACAAATGGAGCTCTCTTCCAATCGGTCTTTTCGAGGCCTCCTCTTGTGGCCCACTCGTCGGCGTTCCAAATGCTCGAGAACAAGAACATCGGTTTCTCGTTGGGGAAGAAGTTGTTGGGCTTGCCGTTGTTCTTGTACACTCGAATCGGCACTTGGTCCACGAAGAACCTGCACATTGTGTCGAGAGATCGAACGATCAGTGTTGTAAAAAAACGATAGACGCTAGTCAGTTGGGAGAGGGTGTTATGGGTTTGTTAGGAATTCCTTATGTGACTCTAAGTCGCACGTTATATGAGTATAGAGTATAACAAGAGTTTATATATATTAAACTCAAGACCTAATAAATCACTATTTTGGGTTATAAAGAACGTGCACATTACATTATGTGTATTAGAGTTCGATGAGTTTGGATCAGTGTTGTAAAAAACGTTAAGAGATAGTCAAAGGGCTTTCTGGGGATTGGTTGGGAAAAAATCAGATTAAAAGGTCTATCGAGAATAGTAAATGATTAACCGGAGACTAGCTGGGGATTAATTGAACAAGTCGAAAATTTTGCAACGGTGATTCAAATGTATTGTATGGTGTTCTGAGAAAATTATATTAGACGCTAATCAAGTGGAGAGGGTATTGTGGATTAATCTGAAAATGATGTGATACAAGTGTCTCAAGTCAAAAGTGCATGGGGTACGAGAAGAGTTTATACATGTTATATCGACCAAGACATGATAACCTAGTCTTTTTGGTCATATATGTGCTATAATGTGTATGCAAACTTTTCTAATTGTGTACTCGTACTTGGTAAGACCTGATTCTCCCCCACAAGAATAATTGAAAATTATAGATGGCTAATGAGAGACTGATCCGACAAATTGAAGATATTTATAACAGTGGGTTGGATATATTTCTGTGTTTAGAGACTAGCAATAGATGAAATGAGTACTAGTTGTGAATTTTATCGAACTAGTCAGAGAATTATGAAGAATTTGATTGGAAGTTTTTGGAACATTGATATTTTATTCAAAATGTGATTGGTCTAAATGTGTAACAAGTGCATGTTTTTGCCAAACGTGGCCAGTGAATTATTCAAATACGTGTGACTGTGTGAGCGTGAGCTTTTAAGTGAGTCGGAGTTTATGATAATTTCAATATCATTTTGTACCAAACCCATTTCATGAAAATTAGAATA
The DNA here is from genome assembly GCA_036898005.1 of Geranium phaeum. Classification (NCBI taxonomy): domain Eukaryota; kingdom Viridiplantae; phylum Streptophyta; class Magnoliopsida; order Geraniales; family Geraniaceae; genus Geranium; species Geranium phaeum. The sequence goes on from JAYMTS010000044.1 coordinate 12,385, forward strand.
TGCAACAAAATTGATGATTGCAAGGGATATATAAAAAGAAGCTATACTCTACAACTAACGAAATATATAACTCCTTATCATAATAATAATAAAAAGTAACATATTATACCACCTATTTATTAATTATTCCTAATTTCATTGCCATTTTGGAGTCTTGGACACAAACCCATGAATACGTAATAAAACAAGAAGTGATTAAGAACTTACACAATCTGTTGATTGTTCCAAAGAACAGAGTATGAGTGATAATCCTCGGTGGGATCGAACCAGAGCGTGTGCCTCATCTCTCTGTTCCCAGTACCATTCTTGTACACATTTGTTTGGATCAAATAAGGTTGACCTGTTCTGTTCCCCAAGAACTCGAAATCAAGCTCATCTCTGGTCGGTCCTGCCCCATTTTCTGTGCACATCTGAAACATTATTAATGAATCAGCAACAAATTTTCGTGAAATCACTAAGGAATTTGGTTTCAGATCAATGAAATTACATAATAAGCTGTTACTACTCCGGCGGAGTCGCCTCCGACCAGCTTCAGCTTCATGCTGAACCACCCGAATCTGTATCTCTGCTTTGTCTGAAACCCACATCCTATTTTCAATCAAAAAGATAGTTTTTGTTATAACGCGAAAGATAAATATAGAAAAATGCACAAAATTCCAAATCAGGCAACACAAAAATTTAGTGATTCGTTGACAATGTGTTGGCTATGTGTATAGAATAGTGATCGAGGAAGTTACATTTAGATGATAACATATGGTTCAGGGAAAGAAATCAGCTACAAACTAAAAATGGGTGTCCAAATGTTCGAACCGTAGATTGTGTACTACAACATTGTAAAAAGTGTAGTGTAAGGTTGTAGAAAATAATAGATCCGTACAAAATTATTGACCTTGTAGATTGTGTAGTGCAAAATTGTACATTTTACAATGTTACACTACACATTCTATAGTTCAACGTTCGGACAGTTGTTTTTGGTTTGTACCGGAAGGTTTCCCCAAACCCGTAGGCAGGACAAGGCATTATTTTCTTAGACATGTTAATGGGACTGTTGTTTTATCAGAGCCTATTTCAGGCCTCCAAACCTCTAGATAAGGAGGTTTGGCTCAAATCAGCAAGAGAAAAGGACCTTGTGGGGACTAATAAAAAAATAAATTAGGCAATTTCTTAGTATTGTTAAGAAATTTTAGATAATTAATTGAAGATTAATAGGACAAGTCGGAGAGTTATAGAATGCTACATATTATTATATGGCACTTCATGCCTGGGCCTTCAGATCAGAAGGCCCAAGGCCACAAAACTTCGATCAACATAGAAGTTCAAACTGATTCAACCCATATTTATTTCAACAAGAACAACACAAGAATGTATTGCCATAAATTACAAAAAAAACAAGAAAATATGGGTTTTGATCAATAGATTGAGTACCTGTATCCTTGTCCAGAGAAAGGTACCAGATCTGGCCATCTTCAGAGGTCTTGAAGTGATTCTCAGACCACATTATATCAAAATTGTCTTCAAAAGAAGGTTTTGCAGTCTCTGCAGCTGCTGAAACTGAAGAACAAGAAGCAGCCATGAAAGCTGCAAGAAACAGAACAATTCCCATTGAAGAACAGACCCTTCTCTCCATTTTCTTGTGGATGGGAGAACTGAAGATCCATCTCAGACTCATTGCATTAAATGACATCAATTCAAGGGCATAATTGGAAACCAAGTTGGCATTTTAATTACCAACATGTTTTGTACTAATTTATTTTATCCATAAATCATCAGCTGATTTCATGCATTGAGAATCTGAGATTGAGAGCATAAATGGGAAAAACAATAGAAGGAATGTGAATTGGAGATTGGTGGGCCATGTGCTGGTTTCATCGAATTTTTCTTTGTGTTTCATAAAATTGTTCTTTATTTCTTGTCTTTGTGGTTGGATCTTGAAAACACCAAATTAAAGGAACTATGTAGGCTAGACTTGGAGCCTTGAGCCTCACAAGTAAAAGATCGAGAAAGGTTCTTTGATATGAAGAAAAGGTTATTTATTTACCGCATACCAACAAACATGCCCACCCACAATAACCAAGAAAGCCACTTTATCAATAGTGTAGTGTCTTATTTCATTTCTTCAAGAAAATGTTTTATATTCGTAAATTAAACTATTGCCGTAAATTTATCTATTTTTACTCGGTTACTAAAATAAATTGGAAAACAAAAATACCCTCTAAACAAAAATACCCTTTGTTTAAAAATAAATGCAGCACAACACTATAATGGCAGACAAGACCTTCGAGGTCATGACGGATTTCCACTTTCGTATTTTTATATTTTTTTAAATACAAATTAATTTACATATGTAATAAAAATACATATTATGCTATATAAGTTATAATATTTCAACTTTTAAAAAAATAAAAATTAATTAGTTTAGACAAAATCGTTTAAAATTGATCTAAAATTAGCTTAAATAAAAATAAAATGAATTCAAAACTTGTTTAGAACGGAGAAATCGCCACGACTTTGCGGCGTGATGCCTCTGTGGTTTTTGGGTCACGACGCCGCCACGACGGCCATTGCAGCCACTGCCATCAACTGTATATTGATGGCAATTGTCAAATCAAACTTTAACTATATGTATAATGGTATTTATTTTCCCATGTGAGGTTAAATAATGCAGACACTTCTCGGGGAACTTGACAATACATGATTAATTTTTATATGATTACAAAATTCAATAACTTGTTGGAGAACATAAGCATATGGTATGTATAGCTAAGATAGGTGATGAAGCAGGCAAGAGTTAGTGGCAACGACCCCACCATGTATATTTCAATTATTGCACTCTATTTGGTAAATTTCACAATGGGTTAATGGATAAAACATGTGGGTAATTCAATTTAATACCTTAAAATATATTCTTTGATTTCTTTCTATGCCTTCTTTTTGGATTCATTTGCTTATTACTACATATGAAAGTTTTAGCCTCCTTAATCAGTGTCCCTTGTTGGGTATTATGGGTCATGTGAATAGGCATGTGGGTCAATCTCATTTTCAAATAGTACCCAACATTTGTTTACTCTAATAGAGAAAGATGAAATATTTAATTAAAATAACTAAGCTTTTATTAAGAGTTAACTGTTGTAAACAATATAAGAGATAGAGAGCACAATCATCTATCTGAGTATTATTATTGATGGTATTGGTGTATTATCATATAAGAGAGGTTACATATATATAGGCACAACAAGTGCTAGGTTAACCCTACTTCAATTCTACAATTAGAGTCTTATTAGGATGAGAATTGTGTAGGCCATATCACAACAGAAACAAGTATTAGGTTCCTGAAGATTCTCGAGATTAATGAGAGAAAAGGAGGAAGTAAAAAGGAGTAGGAGGAGAAAGAAAATAGTTTGTTTTTCATTAGAAGCATTTTCGTTATTTATTAATTATCGAACATCATTACAACAAAATGAGACCATTTCAATTGGGCTCTAAAGTAATTTTTGATATTAACTTACTTCATGATATTATAATATTATGAAAGGGAAAGTGCAATTTATATTTCAATTTACTTACATAGCTAAAAGTTTCTCTTAATTGCTCAGTTTTTTTTTAAGAAAAATATTGACAAGTTATTAAATTCTAAAGCAAATTAACCAGACATTACATCGGACAACCAAAATATCATATGGTGAGATAGACCTTCCATCATATCTCAGCTAGTGTTAGTTAAAGCATACTTAAATAAGTCAAGAGTTATTGAATTACAAGAACAACTAGCAAAATAAAAGATAGTGCAACGACATACCTCATGCAACCTTGCGGCTGATAGCATTTTGTGCCCTAGCCCAATTGTTAGTATTCTGTAA